>CAUYQG010056055.1:0-12294 GCA_963574415.1 Tarsius wallacei | reverse complement strand
ATTAATTTACATTCCCACCAGCAGTCCATGATTTGCCTAATTATTCCACCCAACTTTCCAGTTGTTTTAAACTTTTTAAAATCTAATAAGGTAAAAGTGTACTTTTATTTTTAATGTCTCTTATTATGAGTTAAATTGATTGCTTATTCTTGTGTGTGGTGTCTTCTGTATGGTACTTCCTTTTCTGTGAATTGTGTGTTCAAATCATTTTGTTCATTTCATTTTAGTTATGATAATTTTAAAAATATATAGTAAAGAATGAATGTAAACACAACATATAAACAGACATTTATCAGAAGTGTTGTGTGACCATACAGGTACAAGAAACATTCAACATCATTAGCGATCAGGGATATAAAAATCAAGATCACAAATGACATGACAATTTTTCCCCATTCAATCATCAAAATTTGGAAAATGTTGGACAATACCAAGTGTTGGTGGGTATGTGAACCCTCAGGCTTGTTTTCACATTACTAAAGAGGCTATAAATTGGCAAATGGTTTGACATTATCTCTCAAGTTGAATACTAACTTATTTATGATCCAATGATTCATCTTGGGCTTATACTGAAGATAAGTTCTTGCACATGTATAGGATACATATGTAAAAATGTTTATAACAGTATAATTTAGCAAAAATATGGCAATAATCCCAAATGCCATCAATAGGGGAATAGATTAATAAACTATGGTTTCTTTGGAGATATTATGTAGCAGTTAAGACAAATGAACTACAGTTATATGCATTAAAATGTTAAGTCTCAAAAGATTATAAGCAGAAGGATATATGTCATTAAAAGCAACTGATATATATATTATATATACATATACATAGATGCCCTAAAATTATGTAAAAAGAAATGTTTTAGAATGACAAACCTGGGATTCAAGATGATGGCTACCTTGGGTGGTGGGAGGCAGGAGGACGGGATTTGGAAACTAATGTGGTAAAATGAGGTTATTGTCAAGATCCTGGTGTTTGTCTTAGAAAATAGTTTTGCAGGTGCTCATTACATTACAAAAAACTAACTAACCAAATAATTAGGAGGGTCATGAAAGGACTAATATTGATAATATGCCATGGATCAAAGGTGATGTTTTTCTCTAATTTTGTATATCTAAGATCCACAAAAAGAAAAATTAATGTAATTAAACTAAAATACAGATTAAGGGTCCAAGAATGGACAGTAAAGTTACAGTGCTATAAGGATAGAAGCAGAGTATGTATCTTTCCAGCTAGGAGGGAAAAAGTGGTATGACAAAGAAGAGAGTTAAACAAGAAAGGAAAGAAAGTAGAACACAACAAGGTGGAAGAATATTATACCAAGCATAGATATAAAGCCAAGTAGATCAATAGATACATTAAATGTAAAGGAATAAAGGCACTAATTAAAAGACAGGTTATCAGAGTGGATACAATAAAATAATCACTCAGAATTTAAACACTGTGAAGAATAAATGAGATTGCAACAGAAAAATATGACCGATGTATAAATAAAACCTATGAGAATGGAAACCAAAAAATGGCATTTTGAAAAGTCCCACCTTATATAACATCTGTACATTCTTCTACCTGCTGCTATAACCCACCCCAACTCCCAAACCATAATAACAGCTTGATGGATCTTGGGTAACTACACACAATTATGGCTAGCTTTTAAATGAGAAAAGCTTGAAATATTCACACACATTTTTTCTGGGGAGAATTTGACTCAGCATCTTTTCATAAGGAGAGCAAGGTAATGTGCTGACTTATTTCAGACTGTGGGAATAAGATGTGTTTGTCTATATGCTTAATAATCCAAGAATGAATGCCTGGTACATAGAACAATTATATATGCCTAAGCCAGTGTAGTGGATGCTGTGGGCTACCACCCTGACCCCTCTTCAGGATCAAGGCACTTATTTCCCCAGATACCAGATATGTGGTTTTACAACTCAGTGCCTCTTTAGAAACTGTCATCTGCCAAGGATTATGTCCCCTCCTTAGGGGTCAATGCGGGAATACAGAGAGCCAGCCCTCTAGTCTCAGTTGAGGATGTCTCTAAAGGGTCATTCAAGTTTCAGTGCTTCTTATGGGATCAGCTGAGTTCTCTCTTGTAACAGCATTGCAGCTCAACTTCTCTGTCCTAGTTCCCTCATTCTCTTACAGGTGTTTCCCAGAGTATATCTACTGTCCTAAGACCCCATCTATTTGACACAAACTGGGTGCTATGCAAATGAATTTCAGCACCAACCACCTGGTTAAAGGCAAAGATCTCTGTAAGACTCCCCTCACTCTGGGTGTCAACTACAAGTCTCCAGATCATCTGCATTTCTGACCAACTGGCTACAAATCTGGGTGTTCCCACGACACCGTCAGGTTTGATAATTCACTAGAATGATTCACAGAACTCAGAGAATCACTCTACTTACTATTACAATTTTATTACAATGGACATACATAGAGAGGATCAGTCAAATAAGGAGATGCATAGAGTGAGGTCTGGGAGGAAATATGGATTCTGTGCCCTCTCTTCATGAAATCATAATGAGCCATCCTTCAGGCATATCGATGTATTTTTTACAACCAGAAAGCTCCAGTAAGCTTGGATCCAACGTTTTTTGAGGAGGTTTCATTACAAAGGTATAACTGATTGAGCACATGATTAAACTCTATCTCTACTCCCCTTTCTCTCCCTGAATATCAGGCTAGCTTAAAGTCTTAACCTTGTAATGAGGTGACTGGTCTTTCTAGTGACCAACTCCCATCCTGAAGCTATGAGGCCTCCATCTTGAGTCATCTCGTTAGAATAGCAAAGACACTCCTATCACTCAGGAAATTCCAAGTTTTTTGAAGTTCTGTGCCAGGAAGTCTGGACAAAGACCAGACAAATTCTGTACAACAAAGCTCTCATAAAACTCTTGCACACAAATCTCTCTTTTAGAGCCTATTTGCAGAAAACCTGGCTTAAGACAGTTGTTGCCAGGGGTGGTTCTAGGAAATGCAAGGGCTCATTCAGTCTCTGATGCTTTGTATATCATGGAGAGGAGGGGAATCCAAGATCCCTATCTTTGGGGAGTTGGGCTCTGCCCATACAATCTAGACTAGTACCTGTGTGAGGACTCATAGACCCCGTGAGCAGCACAGTGACAACATCCCAGTTTGGGGCTGCCTGATACTCAAAACAGTCTTGAACCTGGGATAGTTCTGAGCAGATTATTTTTAGCTACTAACTATAACAACTAAAAGGGAGGTGTATTGGGTTTTTGTTTCTCTCATATTCAAGTCTACCTATATGCAAAGAAAAGGAAGATGGCTTCCATTTCCAACTACCACCTACCTGAGTGTTGCTGGGAGTCATGCACATTCAGTTTTATTGCATTTGCATGCTTTGAATTCCATTTCATGTATAATATTTTCCAACTCAATCTTGTTCCCCAAATTGTCATCTGGTGCACCAAACTCGCACTCTACCCACATGTCTTAGATATCTCAGCCTCAATAGATCCCCCCAAAATGAAGTCTTCTCCTTCTTCTCTTTTCTCTACCATCATCAACACAGTCACTTCTGCCAGAACCCTGGTGTCATTTTGCTGTCATTCTGGGCTTCTAGCTCACTCTTACCTCGTGTCTACATTAAGCATCCTGATCTATCAATTTTACCTCCTGAATGCTTCTCAGAATTCCTCCTCCTCCTGTCTCCAACCCCACTGCCCAGATGTCAACCTTTTTAATTGCTCTCTTAAACTGGAGGAAAATACTTCACTTGTCTGTCTTCCACCACTTTTGTTTCCTCCAAATACTTTCTTGGTGTGGACTTAAGAGCGACGCACTGGAAATCCAACAATTGCACTTTTTGCCTTCATTTTTTTCCATTAGAATATAATAAAATAATATATGTTCTCCACAGAAAGTCAAATAATATTGAGGTAGATATACTAACAAAAAAAGTATCTGTAGTTTCTTCTCCTTTTTTATTCAACTCCTCCCTTCCCCTTGCTTCTAAAATTCATATCTCCTTTGATTCCATAAACAAAGTCCCCCTAGGAGCTGCTGTTTTCTTCTTTGGTCTCTCCATTCAGACCACAGTCACTTGGTTCATACTGAGAGTCATTTCCTGTGGTTTTTGGACTCAGACTCAAATAATCCAATTTACGTCTCTCCACAGATGGAGATGTAAGACACAAAATTTGCTAAGCTTGGAGGTCAGCCTCCTTGCCCTGATGGGTGAAGTTGAGACAGCCAGTCAGCATAAAAGGAAGGAAGAATAAAGTTGACACATGCAGAGAAGCAGAGAAAAGCAAAATGCAGAGAAATAATTCTGTGTTGTTGTTTTCTCACACAAATAAGATCATACTATAAAAGTTGTTTGTCTTAGTCAATTTCCTACTCCTATAACAGAATGCCATAGATCGGGTAAATTTTAAAGAAAAGATATTTATTTCTTTCCTGGAGGCTGGGATGTCCTAGAGCATGGCACTGGATCATCCCATAATTAAAGGCATTGCATGGTGAGAGAGCTCAAGAGATAGGCACCAGGGACTAGACTCACTTTATAACAATCTACTCCCAAGATAACTAACCTGCTCTGGTGAATGACATTAATCCATTCATGAGGGCCCTGCCCTCATGACTCAGTTACCTCTTATTGGGCCCCACTCTCCGACACTGTTACATTGGGGATTAAGTTTTCAACATATAATCTTCTGTGGGACGCATTAAACCATAGCATTGTTCCTCCATTTTCTCTTGTTGTTCACTCAGCAGTGCATCTTGGAGATAGTTCCATTTTCTTCTTTATGAAAGTACTTTATTCTTTCAATGGTTGCCTGACATTTTAATAGTCTGAATACCACAATTTAGCTAACTAGTTTTAACCAGTAGGCAGGTTATTCTCAATCTTTTGCTGTTACAGATAATGCTATAATAAATGTTCTCGTACAAATACATATTTTTTGTAGAAGAGTCCTAGGAGGGAAAGGATTACTCACATTCTCCCAAGCTCTCTAGTATTTTCAAGATAATTCATGCTCTCCAAAAGGGTCAACAACATCACCATCCCTATTTTTTTACTGCCAGCTTTTTTACCCAGGTTTCTACTCCACTTTCCAGCACATGAATTGCTTGAAGCTCTCTGCACCTGTACCATGCCTTTTTAAGGTCTTTCTGGGCCTGGAATGCCCTCTCTACTCCTCTCTGCTGAGTTAATCTCTATTTTTTTCTTTATCATTTAGTTCACGTGTCAAATTCTCCTGAGAACTGTTCCACACCACTTTCATCTTTGTGTGTGTCAGCCACATTGTATCTGATTGATTTATTTATGTAACTGTTTTTTTCCCCTGGATTATGAATTCTTCCAAGTCAGGAACTGAGGACAGTACTTGTGTCTTATTGTTTTTATATGCAAAATGTTTAGCTAAATATCTGAAACACAGCATATGGTCAGTTACACTTGAATGAGTGAAGGTCTGCGTTCATAGACTTATCAGATCCTATATCCTCGTCCTCATACAGGCTTGTTCCGTTTGAAAGCTAATTGATCTGGTAGATTTCTTTTTTTCTAATCAATATTAGCAATACCATAATTATACATGCACTGATACACGCACACTGGAGTGTATAGATATCTGCATGGTATCATACAAGGATTTCAAAGACTATTTTTTTTTTCAGGATTATCTCACTCATTAATTAACTCTGTTCAGTGATTTTGTCTCTGGAGGAAAATGTCATGCACATCCTAAAGTCAAGGAAGGGGTGGGGTGGGCAGAGAAAATGACCAGTGAGCTAACAGTGTGGTTCTGAGAAGTGTCACCTGCTCATACACGTGTCTTTGCTTCTGTCCTTAGCTTACTATCCTCTGCAGCAATATACACAAGGCACCTCCCTGTAATGAAACTTCCCAACACTAACATCCTCACATTGCACTATTGCAAAACCTTTCAAAGTAATATCTAAAGCCAAGACCTTATAGCAGGTCTTCAAGTAATGTCGTCTCGTGGAGTTTGCACGTTCTTCTCATGTCTGCTTGGGTTTTCTCTGGGTACTCTGGTTTCCTCCCACACCCCAAAGCTGTGCATATTCGGTGAGTTGGCGTGTCTACACGTCTCGCTCTAAATGTGTGTATGTGTGTGTGTGTGTGTGTGTGTGTGTGTGTGTGTGTGTGTGTACCTTGCCAATGGAATGGCAGTTTGGCCAGGGCTGCTTTCCAGCCTGAGCTGCCAGGAGAAGCTCTTGCCACCCGCAACCCTGAACTGGAATCATTGGGTAAATAATTATCTTACTTGCTTTTATTACTTTCTTAAATGTATGTGTAGCTCACATTTATTTTAATATTCAATACTAGAAGTGTTTTTGTCTTTATTGAGAAGTTTGGTGACATGTTTGTGACTAGAAATATGCTGCAGGAACTTCATTCTTGTTTATATCAATGAGCCTATGGTAACAGTGGTTTCGGTAATATTGTTTAGCTTAAAGTCACAATTTCCAAGAACCTATTGACAATGTCAGATGAGGACTTACTATACTTTCCAACAACTGCCTGGCTGTTAGGATTGAAATGTAAGAGTGGATAAACATCTTACTAGTCTCAAAAAAAAAGCATATCCTCTGGCTGGGACACCCATCTAACATCTAAGATAATCACAGAACTTCGGGGCTTTTTATCTAGGACACTATTCAAATGAAAATACTTTTGCACTAAAAGAATTGTCACGGGAGAGAATCTTTTTCCCTGTCAGAATCTGGCTACTGCTATGTAGAATGCTGTACTCAATTTTTTTCAATTTGATTTCATTTCTTGGTAACTGACCCTCCCCCTCAATTATGTATCTCAAATAAAAGATAGTTATTTTTTACATTAATAAGGTCTTTTGAAACTGGTAAATATCCAGTACTGAAAAGGAAATTATACAATAAATGCTTTGTGTTTTCTTCTAATTGTTAAGTCAATTATCTTAGTTGAGGTCTTTATTCTTGAATAATACAATAATACAATATTATTTTCAGTGTCTCTTTCTTACTCCAGGCTCTGGGCTAAATGATTTACTGGATCATCTCCTGTCCTTGTGGTTCTGAAGGGAAGGCATTATTATCCCCACTTCACAAATCCTAGTGCAAGAGAGGTTCATACTTCAATCAGGGTCACATAGATTTTAAAAAAGAAAAGCCTGTTCTGGAAACTAGACCTGTGAAAACTGCAAGTCCATTCTCCTTTCCTAATCCTGCACTCTCATAAGAGTTTTTAATTCATAAAAAGGGCTGTTGACTCAGGCACCCTGGTGTGAGATTCAAGACACACACATTTAAACCTAGTTGGGAATTGTAAGCACACTTTCATTTATTGCTGCTATAATCAAACAAGAGGCTTTTACTTAAATATTAAGGTTTGGGGATAGTAGTATAAATAGAAACAGTTAATGAATATTCTAATTGTTCTTCTGTCCCCACTTGCATCAACCTGTATTGAATTTTAGCTGACCCATGTTCCCCAAGTGTTATCATTATGCTTTACATATGTTACTTCTAATTTCAATAATAAGCTAATTTCTAACAATAACTACCCATGGTTAAATGTTACCCCTAAGGAGCATCTAATGTTCAATATAAGTAAAACACACAGAAAGTCACCCCTGGGATGGCTTGTACTGTTTGAGTAGACCTTCTTTCAATAACCTATTGTTGGCCAAGCTAGGTGGCTCACACCTGTAATCCAGGCACTTTGGGAGGACAAAACAGGAGGATTGCTTGAGATGGGAGTTGAAGTCCAGGCTAGAAAACATACCAAGACATCATCTCTACAAAAAAAATCAATTAGCTGGTTGTGGTGGCACATGCTTGTAGCCCTAGCTACACAGGAGGCTGAGGTGGAAAGATCATCTGAGCCCAGGAGGTCGAGGCTGCGGTGAGCAGTGATTGTGCCACTGCACTCCAACCTGGATGACAGAGTGAGACTCCGACTCACTAATAATAAGAATAATAGTAATAATAGTACTACTAATAATAAACATTGTCTGCTTTAATCCTGCTTTAAAAAATTTTTTTTTACATTTTATTTTATCTATCTTATCTGAAGGGGAACAAGTCCTTTGGTTAGATGCTGCTTATCTTTCAGACCTTCAACTGGTCTTCTAGTTATAATGTCACAGTCATACTTATAATGATCTGATCATTTAAGTACCTTCCCTACAGGACTATTTTGAGGATCAAATAAGCTAACTGAATGCTAAATATTTAGCACAGTGCCTAGAACATAATAGACACTGGACAAGCTATTGTTATTTTGGGATGTTTTCACTTACACGGACTTTTATTCATTTGTTGAGCTTAGTTACAACACATATAATTATACTTTCAATAAATTGTATATCATATTATATTCATGTCCTGCCAAAGTCCCACTAAAGCAGCAGTAAAAAGGTGTTTAAAACAGCATAAGCCTATAAACATAGAAAAAAAGTGGATTCAGAAAAGCAAGAAACCAAAACTCTAAATCTAAGCAGGTGTTGAGTAAAGCTGAGAAGCAACTTAATTTACGCTGAAGATACTTGAAAAGGCTCAAGAATTGACAGTGATAGTTAGGGTGACAAATGGGGGGGAGAAATAGAAGTATTAATTCAAAATTATCTTTAAGAAGCACTTAGACCATTAGATCATCTCTCCTTCTATTCAGATGAATTAAAGTCCTCTCCTTCTGGCAGACCAGCTGTTTATTCTATCAAAAGGTAAAGCACAGGACTGTGGACTGGGGTTATCAGCTACAGTTGAAGGTATGGGCACATTGATAAAATTGTGGCATTAACAAAAACTTAAACACAAACATTGAGAGCTCGTCCCAAGACTCTGATCCTCCAGGCATGAGGTTATGAGTCTTCTCTGGGGAAGCTAACCCATCGCCAAAAACAAGCCTAAAAGTCTGACATCTGGCATTCCCCAATTTTAGTCTGTTCAGGCTACTATTTAAAAAATACCTTTGATTGGGTAATTTATAAACAATAGAAATATACTGCTTAACGTTCAGGAGGTTGAGAAGTCCAAGATCAAAGCACCAGCTGATTTAGTGTCTGGCGACAGCCTATGCCTTGTAGATGGTATATTGTAATTGTCCTCATATGGTGGATGGGTCAGGCAGCTCTCTGGAATCTTTTTTTAATCTTTATAAAGGCATTGGTCCTAATCACAAAGACTGAATCCTCAAGACCTAATCCCCTTCCAAAGACCGTAACTTCTAAGACCATCAACTTGGTGATTAAGTTCCAACATATGAATTTTGGAGAGACACAAACGTTCAGACGCAATGGCTCAACAGATAACAAAAGAAATTACCGTAGTTAGCAGGCACACCTGTGAGCCCATGAAGCTTCCAATCAGCTTTTAGTGTTGAATGATCAGACAAGAAGTCCTGTACATTTATAGAAAACCCTTAATATGAATTCAAAGACCAAAACCAACAGAAAAATATGCAGAGAAGAAAATATCAAAAACTGTCATTACTGTCCTCACAGAGTAAAGCATCTCTTAAGCAATCAGGATGGAATTGTTTTTCTTTAACAAAAGGGTATATCAGAAGACTGAAAAATAATTCTTGAAGGTTAAAAATGGGAAAAAGTTTGAAAGACAAAAATGAAAAAAATTCCTAGAAAGTAGTATTCCCTCAAAATAAAGGAATGAGACAATGAAGTAGAAGCAATGGAACCCAGGTAAAAGAGAAGCCAACACAAAAGACATGATTATCCTAAGATAATGGTGAAAAAATTCTCAATATAACAGTTCCACAATTAACTTAGAGAGTAAGCAGTTGAGATTCAAGTAGACTAAATGGCTCCAGAGAAGCTTTTTTCTGCCTCAAATGAAAATTGATAGAATGCCGAATGTTCTGAACACACAATTAGGAGATTTACACAACTGAGATAAAGTTTTAGTGAATTAGTGGCAAGTATTTAGAAAGAAAACATTTTTCACTTCAGAGAAAATGGGAGACTATACAGAAAAGACAGACAGTCATTATATATGTATATACACACTATATAGGACAACTAAAAAAGTTTTTCACAGCCCTAATATGTAAACTTTGAAAGTTGACCAAATTTAAATATTGATATGACCACATTGGGTGTATTTGGAGAGAGAAAAAGTGTGTGTGCGCACGTGTGTATGTGTGTGTGTCTGTATATGATAAGTAAAAGAGAATTTTATTTCTTGGATTATTTAGAAGAATGTTAAGTTTCCAAGAATTTCCAAGATTTCAGAGATTTTCCTATCTTTCTGTGACTGACTACTAGTTTGAATCCACTGTGGTTAGAGAACATACTCTGTATAAACTTAAAATTCTTTTAAGTTTGCTGAAGTTTGTTTTATAAAGAAGAAATATGTTCTGTGGAGATGCAAAAAAATGTGTATCCTGCTGTTCTTGGGCAGAGTGTTCTATAAATGTTGATTAGATTCTGTTTCATGATGTTGTTGAGTTCGTCTATATTGCAGATTTTCTGTCTAGTTATTCTATAAAATGTCAAGAGAGGTGTTGAAGTCTCAACTATAATACTGGCTATGTCTACTTCAGTTCTGTCATTTTTCACTTCACATATTTTATAGCTCTGTTGTTTGGTGCATACACACTGAAGATTGCTCTGCTCTCTGTCTCTGATAATTTCTTTACTCTGAAGTCTCTTATATGATATTAATATAAGTACTTTTTAGATTAATGTTTGCATGATATACCGTTTTCTATCTTTTTACTTTCAACCTGCCTATATATAAGAAGTGCGTTACTGGCTGGACTCGGTGACTCAGTCTGTAATCCCGTGCTTTGGGAGGCCGAGGTGAATGAATTGCCTGAGCCTGCAGGTTCGAGACCCACCTGGGCAACTTGGCGAGACCTCATCTCTACAATAAATCAAAAAAGTTAGCCAGGCGTGGTAGCGCGCGCCTGTAGTTCCAGCTACTTGGAAGGCTGAGGCAGAAGGATTGCCAGAGCCCAGCAGGTCGAGGCTGCGGGGGCACTGCACTCTAGTCTGGGTGACAGAGTAAGACTGTAACTCAAAAAAGAAAAGAAAAAAAAAAAGGAAGTGCATTATTTATAGACAAGATCATGTTTTTTAATCCACCCTGTCAACCTAGGTATTTTAATTGGTGTTTTTAGATCATTTACATTTAATGTAATTCTTGACAGGTTATTGTTTAGGCTTGTCGTTGATTTTTAATTTTTTAAAATTTGCCCTGGTTTTCTTTTTTCTTTTTCTTTTCTGTTTCTTTTTCCTGCTTCCTGTAGACTACTTGAACTTTTTTCTAAAAGGTTTCCATTTTGATTTAGTTATAGCGACTTTGAGTGTATCACTTTGTATACCTTTTTGAATGACTGTTCTAGGCATTAGATTATGTAACCATAATTTGTTATAGTTTACTGTTTTGTCACTCTTCTTATATGAATGAAGTATAAAAACCTTACTTGTCTCTATATCTTTTTACCCTTCCCAACTTTTAATACAATTATCTTAAATATTTTAATTAAATACATGTAGAAACACATCAGACAAGGTTATAACTTTTGTTTCAATTATTAAACATTATTGAGAAAACTCAAGAGAAGAAGGAAAGTCTATTATATTGGCCCATATTTTTGCTTACTGTACTCTTTTTTCCTGATGCTCCAAGATTGCTTACTTCACTATTTTCTCTCTTTTTCAATAACTCTCTTAGCCATTCTTTCAAATTAGTTCTGTTGTGGCAAATTCTCTTAGTTTTCCTTATTCTGAGAAAGGCTTAATTTCTCCTTCATTCCTGAAGCATATTTTTACTCGATATGGGTTTCTAGGTTGACAGTTCCTCCCTCCCTCCCTCCTTTCTTCTTTCCTTCTTCTCTTTTGCTTCTATAGTTGTTAGTGTGAAATCTACTTTCATTCTACTTGTTTTCATCTATAGAAAAGATGTTTCTCTATCACTGTGCAAGATATGTTCTTTGCTTTAGTTTGACGATGATGTGTCTTGGAGTAGATTTCTTTGGGTTTTTGCTCTTTGGGATTTGTTCAACTAATTGAATCTGAAGGTTTTGTCTTTTGCCAAAGTTGGGGAGTTTTCAGCCCTATTTATTTAAATACCTTTTCACAACCCTGCCCTCTTTCTCCTCTTCTTCTAGAACACTCATGGCACAAAAGTTAAGTCTTTTGTTATAATTCCGCAGGTTTTAAAGCTCTGTTTATCTATTTTTTTCTGGCGAATTTATCTTTTTTATTCAGATTAGATAATTTATATTGTTCTATCTATATGTTTATTGATTTTTTTTTTTTTTTTTGAGTTGGTGTCTCATTCTGTCGC
>CAUYQG010056052.1:0-17425 GCA_963574415.1 Tarsius wallacei | reverse complement strand
TCATGATATTTTTTTGTTGGGTATGTTTCGCTTTTGCTTTGCTGTTTTTGGTTGGGTTTAATTTTCGCTTGCTTGGTTACATTTTTACAATTTTAATAAAAAAAAAAAAAAAAAAAAAAAAAGTTCATGAAAACCCAAGTTAAAGTTAAGAAAGCAAAAAGACTAGTGTGTATACCTGTGTTCTCTCCTGGTATAGTATTTATTGTAGCAGTGCTCTCAAAACACTTCTTTCGCCTGACCAGACTCCAGACAGAATTATAACTTTGCTCCTGTTCTTCAAGAGTCATTTTTGGAGACAACACTACCTGCCTACATGGGATTCTTCCCTAAACAGACCAGAGACTTGAGTCCCTGTGCTGATCTAGATGTCTGACCAAACAAGCCTCAATGCAGTGGTCATACCTGAAGCCCAAGGAAGACATAGCTCCATTTTTAGATAATAGGGATGTCACCGGCCTTCTCAGAGACTAGGTAATTTATCGTTTTTGCGGGGGAGGGCTTGTTAGCAAAATTTGGAAGTAACATTTCTTTAACAACCACACCAAAAAAAAAAAAAAAAAAACTTAGAATATGTGTTTTTATGGATTGATGGAAACTAATGGAATCGTCTTTTCTTATAAAAGCACATCAAACAGAATTGATAGTAAAACACTTTTAATCCTTTTTTTACAGAGTAAGTTTTTCTCTTTGGAGTTTGCATAAAATGAGGATGTGAACAAACACATTCTTCAACCGAGACTGGAACAGAGGAAAAAATGCATGTAGCCAGACTTGCTTTTTGGTAAAAAGATATTTACGGGTCATCTTGAATTGTTTGTATTCACCCCAGGACAGAACAGTCCCAAGCAGTACACAGGAAACTGAATAGCAAGCACTTACTGTTGCTCTAAAAAAAGAAGAATTCAGTTTCATAATTTTAACACAATGGACCCTGGCATTCACAGATACAAAGATAAATCTGTTTTTCACAAGTATCCCAGGAAGTCTGTTACGTCCTGCTTATATTTTGTTAAGTTTCAAGTTAGAATAGCCTGGTAGTCTGTTTGTGAGTGACCCTCCACAACTACAGGATGCATTTCAGTGGCATTTTGTCTTTTCTGCCTGTGGCCCCCACAGTCACTCCTGGAAATGCTGGGTGGAAAGGCTTCTGTGTGTGTGTATTTATCCATCCATCAAATGATAAAGAAAAGCCCCATGAAGTTATTTTATAAATGTTATGTAAGAGTGCTCATAAGAAATATTCAAGTCTTGATGGAAATGTGTTACAGGGTGAAGGGACAAGTGTGCCCATCCCTGAAGCCAAGGGAGGAGACAGTTTTAATAAGAGGCTAGAAGTAAAAATGAAGAGGGATAACCAAGGCTTGAAAGCTATAGAGTGGCCTAGCGGCAAGTACCAGTAATTCACAAATTTGAGAATTTTTGATGGTCTTACCATATCTTTAAGAATGTCACGGTATCTACTGTATTTCTAAGAGGATGAATTCAATCATAGTCACATATTAAGACTTACCTTTAAGCCAGGCTCAGTGGCTCACCTGTAATCCCGCACCTTGGGAGGCTGAGGTGAGTGGATTGCCTGAGCCCGCGGGTTCGAGACCCGCCTGGGCAACTTGGCAAGACCTCATCTCTACAATAAATCAAAAAATCAACCGGGCATGGTAGCACGTGCCTGTAATTCTGGCTACTCAGAAGGCTGAGGCGGAAGGATCACCGGAGCCCAGTGGGTCGAGGCTGCAGTGGCCGGGAGCGGCCACTGCACTCCAGTCTGGGTGACAGAGTGAGACTCCAACTCAAAAAAAAAAAAGACTTGCCTTTAATTGAGCTGTTTAAATATATTCTAGAATGAGGCATAAAAACTAATTGAAGGAGGGGCAGAGGGAAGCAACCACTTTTTTTTAATTTTAAGCTTTTAACTTTTAAACTAGCAAAGAATCTTTCCCTGGTAAGTCATTTATATGTCCACTAGCTGTACATAGCCTAGCTAATATAGAAGCAGGACTACATTCAAGATAGATTTTTCTACTTATCAAAAGTATTTCTTATAAATAAAGCACCTAAGACCAGGCTGTGATTTGGTAGTACTTAAAATTGTTATAACAGATCTCAATAAGACTTAAGAGAATCTTAAAAGCTTTCCCAGTGCACAAACCAGAAAACGGAGATAGCGCAAAAAGACTAACTAAGGAAAATAAGAAAAGTGAACAAAAAGGCCGAGGATTAATGCCTGAAGCCTTCTGCGTACATTACAGATGAAAATGAGTTTGGTGATCTCCTGTTTGCCATATGTACTCACTACAGAATCACTTCATGATTCTTTTAGATCTCTGCCTAAAGTGGATTCAGTTTTGAATATGTCAGTTTGAGCTGATTGGTTTGGGTTTGGGACAGTAGTCATGAGCTGGCCAAATGGACATACCAAATGGAAAGCCATCACCACACCACTAATCCTGGCTCAGAGGGCTCCTAGGACTCAGTGCTCTTGGCTGACTCTGGGGAGTCATGTAAGGTAACCAAGCATAGTGGAAAAGCCCATTCATTAATGGAAAATTGTATGAATTTCTTTTAATCACAAAGGCCTTTTGTGCTCTAAGATGTACTTCCAGGGAACACAAGACAATTGTAAATCTATACTCATTTTCTTTTTAACAAACAAGAAAAGTAGTTCTAGTCATGACTTTTTAGAAGAATGAAACCCTAATAACTATTGTGACTTCAAAAAAACATGAATTTTTAAACTATATTTTAGATGATGAAATTCTGCCATTACAATTTCCAAGCAGTAATCCGTGTGATAGAAGTAAGAGGTATGTGGAAGTATTTAAAATGATTTCCTCAAAGGAAAGAGAAGCCTGTTAAGTGGAATTCAGCTGAAAAGTGAATAAAAATTATGAACATTTTCATTCCTGTGTCATCCCAAATCAAAAATATAATCTAAGACATTATAGAGTAGTAGAAAAATTTAATGATTGTGACTTTCCCCCACAAATACTAATAATAGAATATAAGTCAGAATGTAATTTTTAAAAATGAGAGCTAGATACTTTTATTATTATTGCAGAATCTCTTGCCAACTGAGAGCTGCTGATCATTTCAGTAGAGATCTGAATGTGTTATCATCATCTTCATCAGTAAACATTACATTTTACTGTTACATGGATGTGTCATTGACATGGTCTCTCCTCTTAAGGAATAGAATAATTGGGGACAGAAAATCAGTACATGCTTAACTATGATTCAAAATAGAAAATTCAAAAATGTAGTGAAAATATATACAAGGGGGCACCCCCCAAAAATAGAATTATCCTTTTGGAGGGCGGGCCCCTTGTAGTACAGGCTTAGTAAGTGTTCTAGGAACCCATCTGCCTCAGTGTACCAGCTTGCATTGTGGTGAGAGGCTGCGTTTGGCTTCAGTGAATTTTTTCTTGGAGAGTCTTTTAGTGCATTTGCCCATTTCATGATGGGTGAGTTATGAGCACACCTGCTCACACAGCACTGAGTAGTGTTCAGCAGTCTTTGACCAAAAAACTGCATGATCCGCATGTTCCACTCTCTCTATTCACCTGACCTCCACCTGAGTGACTTTTTTTTTTGTTTCCTGGATTTAAAAAAAAAGTCTTCAACGGGAGAGTTTTGCTGATGTGAACAAGGTAAAACAAAAAACGGCAGAAGCACTAAAAGGCATCAAAATGGATGAGTTCAAAAACTGTTTTGAGCAGTGGGAGAAGGTCTCAATAGGTGTATTGCATCAAGTGGAGAGTACTTGAAGGTGACTGAAGTTTAAACATGTAAGAATGAATATACAGTTTTTAATAAATAAATTCTGGGGTTTGGGGTGTTCCTCCCTCACAATTACAAAGTATGGGTATTTCTTTTTAAAATGGAGAGATTGCATTTAGTTAGAAAAATGAAAAGAAGTTTCCTGAAGAAGGTATTTTGTAGGAAGGGTAGATTTTTATAGGCTGAATTGTGAGTAGAAGGGACTAGCCAGATTAAGTTGAATTAAGGGACTTTGGGGAGAAGACTCGTCAGAGCTCCAAATGAAAAATGAGTTGTAAAATGGTTGTGGAGGGCTGTCGAACCTTATTTGTTATGTAATGGGAAAAACTCAAGTATCTCATAGTAAGGATGTCTTAAGGAGAGTCCTGTATTCATTCAGTTAGTAGGGAAATGCTGCATGGGATGGATGTGTATACTGAACTTTGAGTAAGTTGAGTGAGAAACACTGGGAAGAGAAAGGAGGGAGCTCCAGAAAAATCATGGGGTAGAAGCGAGAGCAATTAGCAACTGATTTAATGAGGGGAACAAGTGAAATAATTGAGAGTTTGGAAACTGGGTGACCAGGAGAATGATGGGTCTATAAATCAAAACTCAAATACCGAGAGGAAGATGATGACTTTCATTTGAAATGGTTTTTGAACCTGCAGGTGGTGTAGTAGTCAGCAGTAGTCAGTAGAGCTGGAATATGGATTTGGTATTCATCACCTCTGAGGTAGGAACTGAAATTGGGGAAACTGGGGAATTCTGTGGAAACGCTGAAAATCTCACTAATACAGAGGCAGAAAGAAAAGGGTAGGTAGGGAAACTGAGGGTGGAAACTAACATTGGGTGCATGGAGAAAAATAGAATGACCGACAGAGAAAGACGATGAATAATTAATAAGGAATAATAATAAATAATAACTAGAGATGATAATGATAGGGAGAAAAAGACATAAGAGAATAGTGGATTATGGAGTCAGCAAACACTTTCTCTATAGGACCACATAATATTTTATAGTGAGCCATATGGTTTCTGTGACAACTTCTCATTCCTTGTGTTGTGGCACTAAAGTAGCCAGATAAGAAGTAAATGAGCGTGACTGAATAAAACTTTATTAAAGAAAAGCAAAAAGAGTGGCAAGGCCCACAGGCCTAGTGGTGTCCATGAAGTCAAGGGAGAAGAGAGTTTTAAGAAGCCGGAAATGAAAATGAAAAGAGATAACCAAGATTCTTGGAGGCTGAAGAGAGGTCTAACAGCATTATAACTGAGAAGTGGACCTTGCACTAGGGAATTCTAAGAACATTATGAGGTTATTTTTTAATATCGTGGTAGCAGAAGCCATCACACTGTCAAGTTTACAGAGGAATTGGGGGAAAGATGAATAGCATGTTACATCTACATAGTACCAACATCCCAAGGTTTACATAATGGATTGAATTTTCAGCTCTTCATTTGGGGTTACGTGGACAGTCACAGTTGCGACTCTGTAAAGGCCTTTGGTCTCATTAACAGCAGCAAAAGTAAAGGAAGCAGGAAACTGGGCAGAGCCAGAACATTAATAAGCGGGGTGAGACTCTGGAGAGCTGGTTCTAATCTTGGAGTTCACTGACTTTAAGTCAGGCTTTATTTACTCATGAATGTTCCTCTCACCATATGTCTTGATATGCTAAAAAAGTGAGCCATATATTTGAACAACTGATATTCAGAAACTAAATGAGGTCAGAGTATCAGTTGTACACATACATTATGAAGGGCGTGCTTCCTAGCCCTTCTCGTAATAAAGTCCTGAGCTTTTATTGACTACAGTGCATGCAGCCAGCATGAGGCAACCAAAGAGAGGCAAGCTAGCGCAGTTTATAGAGAATATTTGCCCTAATGTCACTGATTTCCATGGGTGTGTCTCCAGCTGCATCCCCTCTGATCCAGGATTGGATAACCAGGGGATCCTTATCAAAGAACATAATTCATGTCATGCCATCCTTCTGCTCAGTACCCTCCAATGGCTGCTCTTCTGACCCAGAGCAAAACTCAGAGTCCACCTCAGCCTCACAGGCCCTCTGTACCCTGCTTGCCCACTGCTCTCCCCTCTCTATCCTCATCCACTTCTTTCTGTGTTGGCCAACTGCAGCCTCCCTGCAGGTCCTCAGGCACGTGGTACATACTCCCACCTCCCAGGGCCTTTGCCCCCATTTGTTCTGCTTGGAGTTCGCTTCACCCTCAAACAACAACCAAAGAAACCCACATTGGCCAGCTTCTCTCTCAACTCCTGCAAGTCCTCCCTCCGGTATCACCTTCTCTATGAGGCCTTTGCTGGCCACCATCTCTAAAGTTGTGCACCTGTCTCTCAGCAGCCCTGTCCTCCTTCCCTGCTTCATTTTTCCATATGGCACTTCTTGTCTGATAGAGTCTATTTTTTCCTGCTTATTCGTTGGTTGTCTGTCTCCCCCCAATATGAAAGCGGGAATGTTAATCTGCCTTGTTCACTGCTCTTTCCCCAGAACCCAGATGAGTGCTAGGTACCTCGTAGGTGTTCAATGAGTATCTGTTGACTGAATGCATACATGGATGTAAAGAAGTGGTGGTTTTGTATATGATCCTTTGTGTGTTCTGCTTCCAATGGCATTTTCAGTTTAGGTGCATATAAAAAGAAAACTGCCTAATTTGAATTGTCCAGGAGATGGTGAGAGATTTAGAAGAAGCGTTATGTAAGAGAATGGTTGAACAAGCAGCAAATTTACTGTCAGAGCAAAATGGAATGATGATTGACTACTCAGTTCTGGGCTGGGGACTAAATGCTTTGCATGTATTATCTTCTGTACTCCTCATAGCAGCAATGGCAGGGAGAATAAACTGAGGATTCACAGTGCGAAATCGTTTTACAAGGTCAGATGGTGGCAAGTGGCAGGGCCAGACATCACTGTTCTCTGAATTCAGAGCCGTGTTTTTACCCTAAAGAAGCTCCATGGTCCCCCTTCTTGGAACAATTCGTCCTAGAATGCGTTGGAGGAGGACTCTCCTACCTACCCCCTGGTGTTATGAATTTTCTTGCGTACTCCTCCCCAAACATGCGGTTTTTTTTTTCCACCATGTTCCCCCACAATGTCCTGCTTTCTAGTATAAAGCAGCAGCTCTCCTAGACGGCAGGTTTCTCTAACTGGGACATGTTTCAGCCTTGGCAGAGAGAACAATTAGGGCATCTGCAGGTGACAGGCAGCCTGTCAGTGGCTGAATGAGGGAGAATAGAAAGCCCATCGGCCCATAGCTGCTGCCTGTGCAGCTGCCTCACCCCTTCCATCTGTGCGTGCCTCTACCCTCCAGCCTGATGGCGGAGGTATAGGGACTCGGTATCTCCTTCTGGGATTCATTCCTGTGAAGACATGTTAGTCTGTAAGTTATACCGTATGTTCATAGGTTGTTGTGATGTACATATTTAATATGGCTGCATATCAAAGAATATCCTTTCCTTTAAGAATGACTGAATGGACAGGTTTATTTCAACAGATGTTACAAGAGTGTTTGATCTTTTGACACTGCCCGGGCTGGGGCAAGGGGAGGTGAGAATAGACATTGGTGCCCCTGCGTCTGTGTCAGTCCACTATTATTTGGGGAAAGAAAAACAAAGTTTAAGTGTCTCATGTGAGTTGATAAGGGCTGAAAATGAAATATAGCCTTGGGTGATCACATATCAGGGAGAACCTACCTTTATGAGCCTCCCATCAACTACAACCTCAAAAGAAGAGCTAGAAAAGCTTGGTTTACCACAACCCGATGGCCCCGTAGGGTAGAAGAACCTTGCTGAGCAATATGGAAGGATCAGAGAAAATACCTTAAAAGTCAGAACACCTGTAAATGCATATTGATTATCTTGAATTGAAAAGTAAATGCTATAGAATGCAATATGTTCTTTTTCTTCTTTATATTAATATCTCACCTAAGTTTGTGTCACTAAAACAAGGCTGGCTCTTGTAGAAGAATAAAGGAGAATATTAAGAGACACAACAAATCTAATTTTGCAACTTGGTTTTAATCTGTGATTCTAGAGTCAGGCAACAGTCTAGACCAAAAATAGTTATGAATACTCCACCCAACAACATGTGCAGGTTATATTTATAGTCAAAGAAAAGGAAGTGACATACAGAAAGTGGAAGTGAGGTACAGAGACATCATGATTAGTTAAAGCTCAGCATTTGCCCTAATCGGATCTGGTATGAATAGTTGTCCACTGGTAATTGACTGAAACTCAGCTACTTGTTACAAGAGTAGGTTACAGACTGTTTACACTACAATTACAGACTGTTAGACTAACAATTCATTATGTACAGAGAGAACTTTAGGCCAAATTTTAAATATGTAACAGTGGCAGCTTTATGCCAAACTGACTGTAAGTAATTGTTGTCGTAGTTTGTTCCCATCTTTGCTAGGAAATCTCTGGAAGGTTCTGGGAGAATAACATGGTGCACTAGTTTTGTATTGCTGCCTCACAAATCGCCCCAAAGTCTAGTAGATTAAAATAACAACTATTTATTTGCTCACAGTTCTGTAGGTCAAAGATGTGTGTTGGGTTTAGTAAGGGAGTTTTCATACTCGTCTCTTCTGGGCTCACTCATATGGCTGCAGTCATCTGGCAGCTGGAATGTGGCCAGTCTATCTAAAATGGCTCACTTTCATGTCTGGCAGTGGGATTGGCTGCCGGGTGAGCAGCATGTCTCTCCCAGGCTCTCCCAAGCTTCTTCATGTGGTGACTAGTTTCTTAAAACAGCAAGAGAAAGAGGAAACCCAGGTGCAAGTGCTTTTCGAGCCTCCACTTGTGTCACATTTGCTAATGTTCCATTGACCACATTAATTCATATAGCTAAGCCCAAAAGTCATTGTGAGAAGTGACCACACAAGGTACAGGGAGACATGATTTATTGAGGAGATCTTTACAGTAACAGTCTGCCGTAGGTGGGTATTCGAAAGTCAAAGTCAATAGGTTCAACTTCAGGTGTCGGGATTCTGAAATTACTTGCCTAGGATTTTGTCACATGGAATGAATGAAACTCGCATAGTGTTCCAGAACACCTCCAAGTCAGAGGAATGAGACTTCTGCCAGCAGTGAGCTGGGTTACCCAAAAACAATCCCTTTTTCATTTAGGAGGAATAAAATCTCAAGCGCAAATTCTTTTCATGTATTTATAAATCATCTCCTGCTTTCTTACCTAGAGAAGTAGATTTTTTTTTTTTTAGATATGGTGTCCAGGTGATTTTTCTAATGTCTCTAAATGGGTACCCCAGAGAATCAGTCCTTCATAAATGGTCTGAGATGCTCAAAGACTAATGGAGGTTAACTAGGGTAGATGTCCCTATTCCACATTTAATAAAAATAGAGTGGAATTATGCAAGTATGTAGATAAGCTAATCATCTGACCTAATCAGCAATGCAGATTTTGAAAAGCCTTTCTAATTACTCCTCAGCTTGGCTCAAGGTATGGATAAAAAGAGTTTCCCAGCATGATGGTAGCAGATGTATTTCATAATATTTATTGAAAATATTGGAAAGAAATCCTCAATTATGATGATCCTAAAAAGTACATCAAAAAGATAACATATTTAACATATTTTAAACTTTCATTAGGATATAAACATAACATAATTAGATGATCATGTAACAACTCTCACACTAGTTATCTGAAGTCTTTTATACAATTACTTTAACTGTCAGAGCCAGATGGCTTATGGTTAACTGCCTATATCTTCCTTGAGTTGTATTACTTACCTGTGAGAGCACTAATTGTCTTGGACAAAATGGGGCCACCAGAATATTTTCTTTTCTTTGGCTATTTGCTCATTTGGTGTCTTGGCAAAGATGTTGTGGTGCATGTGTTTCAACAACTTTAAATGTTAAATTGTTGACATTTACAGGCGTATGTAACACCACACAATATGTGATTTGGAAGCCTAGATAGATCTGATATCCATTTTCTTGGCTGCCTTTGAATAGTTATGAATGGCTGTTAAATGAATCATTCTAGAACAGGATTGCCTGAAAAGAAGCTATCTATGAATTCCTGGCTCAAATGCCTGTATCATCCCTGGGTCTTGTGCTACTTGAGTTGTTAGTTGTTTATCTTTACCATTCATTTGGTGAGCTGCTCAATATCTTTCTAGCATATTCTTTTTAATATAAGCCTGAGCTAATTTCTGTTGCCTGTAGCCAAAATAAATCTTAAATGATATGGTTCTTTCAAATGCTGTTAGAGTGACTGAATAGTTAAGCTCTCTGGTATCAGATGATATTGGAACTGGTTGCTTTGCCCTACAAAGAATTTCTCCAACATCCTCTTCTAGAGAATCTTTTCTAGAGATCAGATGGAAAATAAACGATATTTTAGTCTCATAGTTTGTGGTACAAAGAAAATAATCAAAAGCTCTTAATGAATATTACTGCATAATTCGGGACATTTGAGGAAGTGAATGCTGTATTTGAGAGAAGTACAGTCACATGACAGTGAATTGTTTTATTTGAGGACAAGGCCAAAAAATATGGATAATCCTGTGTATGATAATTTCTTTCTTTGTAAAGTTGAAATTAGGACATAGTTATGCAACTAAAAGTCATAAGTTCTAATACCTTTATATGTCCATACTTTTAAATCCCTAGATCACTTTCTCAACCTGGGGGCTGACTGTCCTGGGTATGGTAGGGTGTCTAGCAGCATCTTTGGCCTCTGCCCACCAGATGCCAATAGCATCCTTTCTGCCCCCCGCCCCCCCCAAGTTATGGCAGACAATGTCTCCAGATATTGCCAAGGGTCTCTTGGGAGGCAAATTGCCTCTCAGTTGAGGACCACACTTTTAGATTATACAAATTATTTTCTCTTTAATTGGGCTGATATTTATCAAACACTTCCACTGTGCAAAGCATATCTTAGTATATTTATACTTAAAGGCAGAATATATCATATCCACACTAGATTCAACAGATAAAAGTTATTTCCTAATCAAATTTAGCTAGAAATGTGTTGAAACTTTCTAGGTGTACTTTTTCTAGCCATATTGTCAACATTAGGCACAATCATCAAAAATTGCCATTTTGTGGGTATAAAATGGTGAAATATCAGCAACTCTATGTGGTTCTACCTAATATATGAGGCACAGCAACAACAACAAGAAAATGACTCACATAAAATAAATGAGATTATAAATGCACCCAAATATCGTGACCATGATTGTATATGAATTTTGCTTTTCTTTGCAAGCAGTGGTGGTTTAGAAATTGTATGTAGTCAGCTTTGAGGAGCAATAATCTGGTCGGAACTGGGTGGTACTGAAGTCGTATATTTTAACAGTGCAATTGTGCAGCTAACACAGTACTTATGATTGGAAAAGTGTGCTTGTTTTGTGCTTGAGGTGAGAGCTGGTAGGCATTCTGGGTAGGGGTTGCCAAAGCACCACTTGAGGGACAAGGAGGTAGAAGTGAAACCTAATTTTTTTTTAAATGTGTTAACATAGGACATGTTGACAGTAATCCTCTCATTCGAAAGAATCCAGTGTTCTTGGTCAACTACTGTGCTGTTTCTTGCTTTGGCAAGTTCATGGTGGGAGGAGAATCATGTCTGGAAATGCCTTCTTGAAAAATGAAATCAGGAGGAGCACTTCATAGCACATAGAAGTAGATATTCAGAATGCTACCACTTCTTTCATTTTTATACCCTGCAATCCCCACTTATAGCAGTGATGGACTTCAAGACAAGGAATCACTGAAGTACGAGAAATACCTACAACTTTTAAGTCATGCAAACCCTGTTCTTCTTTTAATTTGTTAGCAGAGCTATAAGCAAATAATGTGTCCTCTCCCTCAAGCTGTCCACCTTCCCAGGAGAGGGCTAATGAGCAGTGAAATAGCCAGAACTCTGGAAGTGGAAGCCGGGGGAGGAGAAGCCAGAGGGAGGAACTTCAGTAGCTCAAGGGCTGCTTGTGACCACTCAGGGGCTGCTTGTGACCACTCAGGATTTGGTAATATCATAGGTTTTATAGTTTCTGTTCTATAATCATTCCCTGAAACTCTTGAGATGGAGGTTTTGTAAATCCAATAAAGAAGGGACAGAGAGACAGTAAGTGCTTAGAACATAAAATGCAGAGCTTCCACTAATTCCTGTGATGTCTAGAGAATTCCATTTGCGTGATATGCACGGAAGAGACATTCTGTGCTTGATGTTGGTCCACGACAAGGTTAATTTTCTGCGCACTAATTTTAATTCATTATATATGCCTTTTTTTCCCAGCACAAATGGACCCCCGAGGCCTATCTCCCAGACAAAGTAAAAGTGACAGTGATGATGATGACCTGCCAAATGTGACCTTAGATAGCGTTAATGAAACTGGATCTACGGCCCTTTCCATAGCCAGAGCAGTACAAGAGTAAGTATCACATTCTCAGGATGAAATAAGAATTGCCAAGGTGTTCAATGGATAATGGAAACTGCAGCGTCTCCTGTCCCCCAGCCATGTCATTCTAGCTGTGAACTGGCATGAATGTCAGCAGCTTTCCATTCGGCCTAATGCTGTTTGGGAGAAGACTAGGCCAGAGAATGGAGTGTGTGAAAGAGTTAGAAGTCTGGGTTTTGATTAGACGTGAGACCTCTGTGCATCTTTTCTAATGTCTCCTGCACCCTTCTACTTAACTCTGGAAAAAAAAAATACATTGTTCTTTTTAAATGTCACTATCTGATTACCATCATAATTATTATTATTCATATATAACATCAGAGAAATATAAAACATGGCAAGTATTATTACCTTGTTTCAATAGGGAATTACAGATTAGCTTTTGAAAGTTTAAATTTGGAGGAAATTATGTTCACTCTTTAAAAAATAGCAACCGTGTGTAATTGTTCAAAGCAATCTTTTCTGTCTCCTTTTACCTGGACCATGGGGTTACATGTTAGCCCTTGTTTGTTGAAAATAGCTGCTCTTCTGTCATCGTTCAAATTGTACCTATGATAATCCATGCATACTTTTTAATAGGATAACATTTTTACAGCTTTATTGAACTATAATTGACAAATAAAATTTTATATAATTAAAGTGTATCATGCTGATTTGATATACATAGTGAAATTACCACAATCAGGTTAATTAACATGTTTGTCACCTCACATAGTTTTTTGGTGAGAACATATAAGATCTATACTCTTAACAAATTTCAGATATTCAGTATAGTATTATTACTGTAGTCACCATGCTGTACATCAGAGTCTCAGAACTTCTTATAACTGAATGTTTTACCCTTTGACCATTACCTCCTCATTTTCTCTGGCAACACCATTCTACTCTTTTTCTATGAGTCTCCCCTTTTCTTTATATTCCACATATAAGTATTTGTCTAATAGTATAATTTTTAATAACATAATCATGAAGAAGAGGAGAACTTAAATAACTATTGTCATTGCTGAAGCACTTGTTAATTAACAATTCACTCAGTTATTTTAGTTACCTCCCATATAGTAATTTTTTTCCCAGATTTTGATTAAGTACCTATTCTGTTCCATATATGAAGCTTTGAAGTTTAAAAGAATTGAAATAAAAAAGCATCAATTGGGCAACCCCTTCGGATCCCCTCCCACGTGGGAACCTTTCTGTCTTCTCAATAAATCTCACTTTAAAAAAAAAAGCATCAATATACAGCATCAATGCATGTCTATGTGTATACAAAATGAACAGTATATCTATGTTATATAGATAATATATAATACATATGATACATTAGAGGAAACAGGCTCTAATAGATCTAAAATGAAATGTGGAATCAAGAAGATCTAGATTCAAATTCACATTCAGGCTCTTAATAGCTCTTAATAGTGCAATTTCTGGCAAGTTCTTTAAGCACTCAGAAGTGTTTCTTCATCTGTAATAAGAAACTTAAAATACTTACCTGGCTCAGGTATGGTGGCTCACATCTGTAATCTCACGGCCAACGTGAGAGGATTGCTTGAGGTCAGGAGATTGAGATTACAGTGAGCTATGATTATGCCACTAAACTCCTGCCTTGGTGACAAAGTAAGACCCTGTCTGTAAAAAAAAAAAAAGAAAAAGAAAAGAAAAACCTTACCTGTGATACAGACACCAGATATAAAAAGTAAGTTATGAAATTTTGGCACATAAAAATCTTCAACTAATGGTGGGATTAGTATTACTATTAGTGGTCATAATAGTACAAGTGCAGTAGTATAAGATTATAACAACTAGGAAATAGAAGTGTGACAGGTGTTATTACTCTGATTTTTACAAATGAAGGTTTAAGGATCAGAGAAGGTAAATGACTTGTCCAAAGTCATGTAGTAAATAGTAAAAGGCAAAGTTTAGGGCTTCCAACTCTAAAAACACCTCTTTCTAAGAGTGCTTATAAATCTGGTATCTGTAATATTCTTCCACTTGAGCACTTGAAAAAAATTGTTTTCTCTCATTTGTTCAAATAACTTAGTTTCTTCTAAGCACACATTAACTTGAGCCAGAACTGGCATTGGGCCCAAGGGGTTGCTGAGATCTTGTTTATAGTAGTGGCCCACCACATTGCCATCACTGATTCATAGGGATCAGTAGAGTGACCCTGCTTCACAAAAATTATATCCAGCCTTTAAAAATAATTTTTGCACATTACTAATAAAATTGTAAACAATCCATATAAAATTGAACAGACATTTGAAATAAAAGATATATAGGTATCTTGAAAAAAATTCTATTATTTGTCATCAGTGTCTTAGTGTAGCTCTATAGGGATACTTAAGGCTGGGTAATTGATAAAGAAAGAAGGTTTATTTGGCTCATAGTTCTTCAAGCTGTACTCAAAGCATAGCACCAGTATTATCTAATCCTGGTGAGGACCTCAGACTGCTTCCACCCATGGCAGTGGGCCTATGGGAGCTGGTGTGTAGAGATCACATGATCAGAGAAAGCAAGAGAGAAAGGGGGAGGTGCCAGGTTGTTTTTAACAACCGGCTCTAGGAGGAAGAACTCACTCACTATTCTGTCCTTCCTCCCAGAACATTAATCTAATCCTGAGGGATCCACCCCATAACCCAAACCACCTTTCACGAGGCCCCACCTACCACATTGGGGATCAAATTTCAACATGATATTTAGAGGAGGCAAACATCCATATTATAGCAGTCAATGAAATGAAAATTAAAATAGCAATGAGATATCATTTCATTCTCATTAGAATATCAGAAATTAATAAGTCTAACAATAACAAATACTGACAAGGATATAGATCATACTGGAATTCTCATACGTTGCTAGCGATGATATCAAATTCCACAAATACTTGGAGCACTGTTTCTAATATAATCAATTCCCTAATAAATGTCTAAGAGCATGGAAGAATAGATAAACGATTTGTGTTATAATCTTACCCTTGAGATACCATGAGTAATAAACATTTTGTTAAGTGAAAAGTGAGAAAGTGCTTCTTGGAGAATTGGAATTGACTAAAGGGGACACAAGAAAGCTTTTGGTGGTTTTAGGAATAATTGTTATCATGTTTTACATGATGGTACTTTGCTATATAAAAATTTGACAAGTTTATTGAAATTAACACTTACAACTTGTGTATTTTATTTTATGTAAATCACACCACAATCTTAAAAACAGCAAAATCTTAAAAAAAAAAAAAAAAAAAAGTGTGAGCTAAATCTTAGGACTGAGGCGTCCATGTTTTCCTCCCTAAAGTTAGTCTCAGTAATGAGTTTCTTTTTTTTTTAATAAATTTTTTATTTTAAATATGTGGGGTATAATTCAGTTAGGTATACAAATGTTCATTATACAGGTATCCTTGTTGATGAGGTATGTCCCCCTTCCCCTGGCAGTTTCCCAATACTGCCAATCCCTTTTTTATAGTATTATGATAGTTGTTCAAGGTCCATTTATGAGTGAGAACATGTGATACTTGGTTCTTTATTTCTGGGATAGATCACTCAGTATTATAGACTCTAGATCCATCCAAGTTGCTGCAAGTCCATAATTTTGTCCTTTTTTATGGCTGCATAATATTCCATCATGTATATGTACCACAATTTTTAAATCCAGTCCTTTTTCAATGGGCAGCACGGTTGGTTCCATGTTTTTGCTATTGTGAATAATGCTACAATAAACATACATGTGCAGGATTTCTTTTTTTTTTTTTTTTAATTTATAAAGAACAAAGGTTTATTTGATTCATGATCAGGATTTCTTTTTCGTAGAATGATTTGAGTTCCTCCGATGAATATTAACGTTTCATAGACATTTCAAACACACTGCCTTCCTACATCGTTATAATGCATATTTGTGTGTGCTTATTGATATGTGTTCATTTTTTAAAGTTAAACTTTAAGGATTGGAGCTTTGATAACTAAAATCTGAATTATGCTTTCTCCATTTGGAGCGTCTGCAGCAAATAGGGATATTAACTTCTCAAATACAACCTTTTTTGTACTTTTTATTTCGTCTGCTTATATGTTAGCAAAGCAGCCTCAGGAACAGCAGCATCATTTTTCACACAAGCTCTCGGATGCACTTTGTGTACACTTTCTCAAGCCACACTATTTTGTATGAGTGCATATACCGCCTGTCTTTATTACTATTATAAAAGTTGTATGTGTATCCTGGGAGATGCCAGATTCATTATTCATGTCAGTGTTTTCATTAAATGATTAGTAAAGAATACACTGAGCTATCAACTGGGAAGCCCTAGTAATGCCAGGACCCATCAATAGTTAATTACCCATCATTCACGACTGAATCTGTGTGTGTAAACACTGGATGTGCTTAGATACTGCTAGATGAAGCAAAAAGAATGTTCTGCAGAGGCTTCTTAAATATTGATATGCAGGTAGCTCAACATATTAGGGAAATTTTGTTCTGAAATAAATATATAAGCTTTGAATTTTTTTTTTTAATTCTGTACTTAGGTTTACTCAAAGTTAACAATCAGCAATACAATTGTGAACTTGTTTTTCTGCTCTGGTTAGTTTCTCTTGAACTCCTTAATGTATATGACTGTTTCACTATTAATCTCTCTTTCCTCTTTTTCTCTTTGCCTCTTGTATCTTGATGACTGCTGTAAACTCTAAGCTATAAGAAAGACCAAACATTCTAGTATAATATGATCAATAAACGAATGTGTTAAATAATAAATGAATAAAACATCAGATTAGCATGTAACACATGGAAGGATTTCAGAAGACATCTGTTGCTCTATTTCTTGTACTTGATGAACTTTCCTAGGGGTGCTAGGTTAAGGAGAATGACTGCAGGTAGAGAGGTGATAAGATCAAAAGGTTTCTGTACAGTAGAGGCAGCACATTTTAAAAACTCTGGACAACTAGTTCATGCTTGTCATTCCAGTTAAAGTCAAAAAGAGTCATGATGTAGGAAGGATTCAAAAGTTTGCCTCTTATTTCCTTTATCAATAGTAGAGTGTCAGGGAAGAGAAGGGGAAAGAAGAAAAAGGACAAGGATATTAAGGAGGACTGACACTAGAGAGGGGTGAAACTCTTGCCCAAGCCAGCCCTTTTGTCTTGGGCCTCTGACAAGATACTGAACCACATGGTCAGTGTCTCTTAACTGAGCTCCTCTTTGTCTCCTTCCTCATTTAAGTTCACAGTTAGGTAAGGATGGGGTCTTGCCTTGTGCAAGTTTGGGTTTT
>CAUYQG010056050.1:62-15896 GCA_963574415.1 Tarsius wallacei | reverse complement strand
AAACAAAGAACAGAGTGCCATATGTTCTCACTCATAAGCGGATCTTGAACAATTTTGTTCTTCTTTATGGCTGCATAGTATTCTGTCATGTATACGTACACTTTCTTTCTTTTTTATTTTTTGAATCAGAGTCACTCTGTCACCCAGACTGGAGTGCAGTGGCATACTGCAGTCACTGCAGCCTCAACTTGCTGGGCTCAGACAATTCTTCCACCTCAACCTTCCAAGTAGCTGGAACTATAGGTAGACGCCACCACACCTGGCTTTTTTTTTTTTTTTTAATTGTAGAGATGAGGTCTCGCCAAATTGCCCAAGCTAGTCGCGAAGCCCTGGGCTCAGGCAATCCTCTTGCCTTGGCCTTCCAAAGTGCTGGGATTACAGATTTGAACCAACATGTCCGGCCCACACTTTCTTTATCTAGTTCACTTTAATGGGTGTCTGGGTTGGCTTCATGTTTTTGCTATTGTGAGTAGTGCTCACATTTTCTTTATTCATGCAACTGTAAATAGGAGAAGTGAGTTCAAGAGATCTCTGTTACAACATAGTGACCACAGTTAATAACAATATTTTCAAAAATTGCTGAGATAGACTTTGTGTTCTCATCACAAAAACAAGTATGTAAAGCAATATATATATTTAATTCACCTGATTAAGCCAGTTCACAATGTATGCATATTTCAAAACATGTTGTCATAATCAATGTATTTGTCAATCAAAAATAAATACATTTAAAAAATAAACATAGTTAAATTCATTCACAGTCTAGTCTCAGCAATTTATCAGACAACAGGGTTATTTACAAAATGTTGGTATATAAACAGATGACAACTAGTCTATAAAACCTTATAGTCCTGATAAAACCTCAACACATTAGAGTTTGTTGGGATCATATGGATTTTACACAGCTTTCGTCACTATGATATTTTTATTTTTGAGGTGAAGTTTTCTACACAAAGAAGATGCAGAATTTATTAAACAACTAGCAATGATTAGATTATTTACTGCAAATTTAGGCTTTCAAAGACAGTTCCATATTATTTAATTTTTAGAATTTAGTATTTACGAGTGAGGACCCCCCAAAACAGAATTATCTTTTGGAGGGCGGGCTTCTTGTAGTACAGACTTTCCCTGCTAGGCAAGTGTTCTAGGAACCCATCGGCATTAGTGTACCAGCTAGCGTTGTTGTGAGGGGCTGCATTTGGCTTCGGTTAATTTCTGTTTGTTTGTTTGTTTGTTTGTATAGAGATTCTTTGAACACATTTGCCCATTTCATCATAGGTGATTTATGAGCACAGCTGCCCACATCACGCTGAGTGTTCAGCAGTTTTTAACCAAGAACAGCAAGATCCTGGTACCCCAACCACCCTATTCACCCCATCTCTCTGCAAGCAACTTTTTTTGTTGTTGCTGTTTCCCTGGAAGAAAAAAGTCCTCAAAGGGAAATGGTTTGCAATGTGGAAGAGGTGAAACCAAAAACGACAGAAGCACTAAAGGGTATCAATATTGATGAGTTCAAAAATTGATTTGAGCAGTGGAAAAAGCATCTGGATAGGTGTATTGTATCACACGGAAAGCACTTTGAAGGGGACTGAAGTTTAAACATGTAAGAATAAATACTTAATTTTTAATAAATAGTTCTGGTGTTTTGGGTGTCCTCCTCATGTTCTTTCTTAGACAAATTGATTTCTTTAGGACTTCGGCGATATGTTTTCCTTGCTGTCAGACAAATTCAAAGAAAATGTATTTCTTTATGAAAATATGCCACAACTACTGATAAGACAAGCCAGCAGGGAATCTGGGAATGTGTCCCATAATTTTACTATTTGAGAAGCATCAAATCCAATTAAATATTAGCAACTTTTTAAGCAAGTGAAGTAAATAGAAAATTTAACTTTTTACTTGGCTCCACCCCAAAAATCACCCCTAATATTGATTAATCAATTTAATTAAACTACATGTTTAAATGCCACATAGTAATAGAAACTTACCACAAGTTATTACTAGATACTCCCTAAGTCTCATTCTAAGTATAATATAATATGAAATAATTCTAATATGTTATATTATATTTCATAGTATAATCGAAATTCAAGTCCTGCCTCCAACCTTAAGAGCTCTTCATTTTAAAAACTTAAATTTCAAGCCAATGGTATACCATAGATTGCTCCCTCTCCACCTTAAGTTCTGCTATCATTCTGAATGGGCAGTATTCACAATTCTTAGCCCAGCAAAATCCATATCCACCTTCTCTGGACATTAGCTACTTACACCAGAAAACATCTTAGACCTATCATCATTTATACCTGCTATACCTGCTTCTCTCTAATCTTCTGTAGTTTAATATGACTTCTTTTTTCTGACATTTATCTATTTAACTAGGAGGAACAAAAACAAACAAACAGCAGCAGCAACAACAACAAAATGGTGGGTATGGCAAAAAAAAGTGAAGGCTGGAGAACAATGCTTTTGGCATTGACATTATAAGACAGTCAGGGCTTCTTCCACTCCTGGGGATGAAAGAAGTTGTAACTGGCCTGGTCTAGACAGCATAGGTGACAACCTTTGGCAAAAGGCCCAGACTCTGCTTAAGCACAATGAACACAATATAATGAAGTCCAAAGCCCCAAGGGCAGAAACTTGATCTTTCTCTCTGTTTTATTCTGTACTAAGTTCATGGCTCAAAATTATTTTTTTTCCAATTAAAAGTTCATGTGTATAGTAAAGCCCATATTATATACAGTATGAAGCCAAACTCTTGAAAACAAAAAACTATTCATATATGGGAAAATAATAAAATTGCAATTAAAATATGAAAAAAGGAAGAAAAGAAGAATACCAAAAATGAATGTGTTCAAAATAAAAATGCATCAATTGTTAAATGCTGGTGTTTTTAAGGTGCAAGGGAATGTTTACATGAAGGCAATGACATTTTAAATGTGAAATAAAATGTCCTTAGTTGAGGGCAATTCACAAACATGTATTACCATGTGTAATACATCGTTTTAGATGCAGTGGATGCAAAGAAAAGTAAAATCCTTTTCCAGGAATACACAAGTCAGCAATGGAAACAAAAACAACATGACATGAAAGCCCAGGCTTTCAGCAACTCAGTTTTTTTTCTTCTCACAGTCTCTGTAATGCACATCTTATTCTTAATCATGGTCAGTTTCAGATTTTTAAGTCTAAATCTGAGACATCTACAATTCTAGCCACACTCTTGAGCCATACTCTTTAATTCCTGTTTAACAATTGGTCCATCATTCTCACTTTAGAGGTCAATTTCAACGACCTTAAGAGCACATCCAGGTTTTGTGTGATGTGAAGCATGTTGTGTGCATTCTTTTTTAAAATAGATTACATATATTTATTTAGATTATTTTCATATCATGTTTTAGTATCTTTTTAAATTGTAAATTAGATCATACTATGATACATTGATATATTGTTCTGTGACTTTATTTTTTCAATTAACAATATCTCTGGGACATTTTTTATAAAGGAATATGCATAACAGTCAATTTTTTCCTCTCTCTACAATTTACAATAATGTTAGAAATTAAAAGGTAACAAATCTTTTGCTATCACAAATGCTGTAGTATTACACATCAGTGAACATAAATTTTTACATACATCTATAAGAACCTCTAAACATTAGATTTCTAGAAACGAAACTTCTGGGTCAAAAAGTCTGTGTGAGATGACATACAAATGGCATATAAGCATATGGATAAATATTCAACATCATATATCATTAGGGAGTTGCACATTAAAACAACAATGAGATACATAACTATTTGAATGGCTAAAATCCAAAACACTAAAAAGCAAAGATAATCCTCATTCATTTGCTGATAAAAATGCAAAATTGTACAGCAACTTTGGAAGCCAGTCTGGCAGTTTCTTGCAAAGCTTAACATCATTTTGCCATACAATCTAGCAGTCATACTCTGTGGTATTTACCAGATTAGTTGAAAATGTATGTCCACACACATACCTGCACATAAATGTTTATGGCCCTTTACTCATTGTTGCCAAATCTTGTAAGGAACCAAGAAGTTCTTCAGTTGATGAATGGATATGAAAACTGTGGACATCTATGCAATGGAATATTATTTGTCAATAAAAAGAAATGATCTCAAGTCATGAAGACACAGAGTAGCCCTACATGCATATTACCAAGTAAAACAAGCCAGTCTGAAAATGATACATGGAATATGATTCCAACTATGTGGCACTGTGGAAAAAGTAAAGCTATGGGGACAGCAAAAAGATCAGTGGTTGCCAGAGAATTAGGAGGAGGGAGGGATGATTAAGTGGCTCACAGAGGATTTTATAGGGCAGTAAAACTCTTCTCTTTGATACTATTATGGCTGATACATGACATTATGTTTTTGTCAAAGCCCATAGAACTGTACAACACAAAGAGTGAATCTGACATAAACTATGTGCTTTTATTAATAAGTTTATTGCAGTTAGTAATTAGAAAAAGAGTACAGTTTACAAATAAGAAGAATAAGGAAATAGAAATAAGAAAAAAAATAAGAAAAAGTACAATACAATTTACAAATACGAAAATAAGTACAAAAGTATTTATTTAAATGAGAAAATAAATCCACAACAAATTACCAATCTTAAAAAGCTATCCAAAACCACATTATGCAAATGCATAAAAGTAACAATATTTGTATTAACTACCTGCTTGATTAACATTTTTGTGATTTTTTTCTACATTTACCACTGCCAACTCTGATTACCTGCTCCTAATTCAACAAGTTAGTGACTCTTTTTCTATAAAGGGAATAGTATATTTTAAGAATATTTCAGTCTTTCCTCTAACAAGTTTGATAGGATTATTTTTTGATGTTTGAAATGCTGCTTTATTCTGATTCTAAATGTAAAGCAATGGAGATGACAGTAACAAATAAGACTTCACCACTGAATATTGTGATGTGATTGTAAGAGTCTTACCTTTGAAACTCAAGAATCAACTGCATTCCAAAACAGCTTAAATATACAGGTCCAAACAACGAAGGTATTATTTAAATTACCACATTCACTCTGAAGCCCATTCATCTCTTTCAGCATCCCACAGATGAAGCACATGCTCCGCTTAGCTAGATAATCAAGTGTCACATAGGCTGCACCGCTCATATCACAAGACAGCTGTCTATAAAACTAGACTTCTGACGTGGTCTCCAGCTTCGTTCTCCCACGTCATCATCCTCATCTGGGAGAGCAGTTGTCTGAGCAACCCCTAAATTGTCCTCATACTGTGCCGCCAACACAGGGTCCATGACAATCTATGAGTGGGCGAGCACAGGCATGGCAACAAACTCTAAGTTAGTGTCTACAGTGAGCTTATTGGCAAGCCACAGGAAAAGCTTTTCAAAGCTGCATTTACTTTTGGCAGAAATGTCATAGTCCTAAAGGTTCTTCATTTGGTGGAAAACAATAGACTTTGCCTTCACTTTCTTGTTGTCCATGTCCACTGTACTGCCACAGAACACAATAGGGAGGTTTTCACATACTCGTACCAGATCTCTATGCCAGCTAGGTACATTATATAAGTAACTCTTGATGTCACATCAAACATTATAAAGGCACACTGGGCTTGGATGTAATAGCTGTCTCTCTGTCCACCAAATTTCTCCTATATCCCATACGTTGAACTTGATAGATCCTGTGTTAGTGTGAACCTTAACACCCAAGTTGGCTACAGAATTTTTCTCGAATTCACCCTTCAAATGATGTTTCATGGTTGTAGTTTTTCCAGTACTACCGTCACCAACCAAGAAAAGTTTGAACTGGACTTGGGGCTTTTCTTAAGCAGCCATTGTGGTGTTCCTTCCATAAGTGTCTCTGTGCCTGAATTTTTTGTTTAATTACCAATAGTTTAGCAAAGTGTCTTTCAGCTCCATAATTCATTATTGTTAATTTCATGTAAATAATGTTGAATTGTTTAAAATTTGGGAAACTTTTACCAAGTTCTTTTATACATGGGCTGTAAGTTTTCTTACACTAAACTGAAGTATATCTTGAAGTGAGAATACTTATCAGGATACTTTGTCATCAATGTCACCATGATAGGAGGAGTGAATGAATCCACAGTTTGTGGTAAGAGTGCTCCTGGAATCCATGCCTGGCATGGAGAAGGCTCTAATTTACTTATACATGAAAGCAATTGTAGGCCACATAAATATATCTCAGTATATTCAAATTTAATGTGTTCCCAAATAAAGTTCACATTTATTTGGCTACTACTCCAATGCCACTCGACAAAGGTGGAAGTTTGTTGGAAGATAACTGGGAGTGAAAAACTAGTTTAATCAACTATTATTAAAACATCTCACATTTGCAAATTTTACAAAATGTATGACCCAGGAAAACACATCACTAGGGTCCTTTTCCAAGGCCTAAAAACAAGAAGGCTTTCCTTAGTAAATTGGCCTCTGTACTGTCTCTTTCATCCAATCTCATAGATGTACAAGTCTGGAACCCTGTGGTTAAATATCTGCATTACTGTCTCTTTCTTTCTTCCCCAGGCCTCTACCCTTCTGTGTTTGCCTAGTAAACTGAAGACCTACTGTAGGTCCCTAAACCTGAGAGTCATTACTCTCTCTTTCTTTCTTCCCCATGCCTCTACCTTTCTATGTTTCCCTAGCAAACTGAAGACCTACTATAGGTCCCTAAACCTGGTAGTCATCCTTGATTTCTTCCTCTCTTTTACCCTTCTATACAATAAATCAACAAGACCTTCAGATTCTAAAGTCTATGCATCTCACAAACTGCTCTCCCCTTACTGCTACCAATAGCATAATTTGGCCAATTATCCTTTATCACTAGGACTCCTACAACAACCCCTTAATCAGTCTATCTACAGTTTTGTGCTTTCAAAGCCATTCTTTGTACAATTTCCAAAGCAATCTATTGAAAATTCAACTCTGATCCTATAATTCCTCTGCTAAAAAGCAACTCAATAGCCTCACTGCCCTCAGATTATGTCTGAGTCCTTTTGCTGGCATACAAAACCCTCTAAGTTTGGCCCTATCCTTTTCAATCTTATTTCATTTCCCTTTCAGCTCACACTTTATATTCCCAGAAACTCTTTTTAAAAATTATTATTATTAAACATTTTTTATTTTAAAATTGTGGGGTACAGTTAAGGGTTAGGTATACAAATATGCATCGTTTAGGTACCCTTGTTGATAAGGGGTATCCCCCCATCCCCAGACAGATATTGACTACCATTAATCCCACCTCCCTTCCCCTCCCTGCCCCCCCCATAGTTTCCCGCCACTGTCAATGAACAGACACTTCTCAAAGGAAGACATCAGAGCAGCCAACAGACACATGAAGAAATGTTCAACCTCATTAATCACCAAGGAGATGCAAATCAAAACCCAGAAACTCTTAAAGTGTATGGAATTATCTGCATTCTGTGCCCTCTCAGATTAAAAGTCAGAATTCTCAACTATCTGAAATACTTCTACCCACCTTCTTCAACTCCCCACATGTTTTTAAAGACTTGATTTAAATGTCAGTTTATTGTGTAGACTTTTCTGGATCCCAAATACTGAAAAAGTTTCCCTCCTCTAGCCTCCTTTACTCTTTTGTGGATAGTACCATTTCTAAACCCATTGTATAATTTTGTGTCTCCCCTATTTGTGTGTAGCATTCTTGAGGGCAGAGACTTTGCCCCATGCAACTTTGCGTATCTGTGGCATGGTCCAGTGTCTGACAAATAAAAGATGAATGAATTTGAATGAATGAAAAACAAAATATAATGTTCCAGTGGTACAAGTGGAATCAGAGTGCCGAAGAAGTCCTGAGAAGAGAGAGGTGAATTATGAATGGTGCCATGAAGCAAATAGCATATGAAATGCATCTTGAAAGATACACACTGTGATGTAAAGTGAAGGGATCCTGCATTTCAGGAGAGAAGTTTAACAAACCATGACTACAGATCAAAGAGCTTCACTGCAGGGATGCATCCAAAATTAAACTAATAAAGGAAAACCTGGTAGAATAAATGAGAAGAAAATATTTTTTAACTCCTGACATGGACAATAACTCTCAAAGGATAATCAAGAAGACCTTATTTGTTGAGCAAAAGGATGTCTTGTGCTTGAAAAAGAAACATTATCTTTTTTGTTCTTAGAGACCACATATTAATAATGCCAGAATGCAAAAAAAAATAAAAATAAATTTTTTAAATGCAAATAAAAACATTGTACACATGAATAGTACTGGTTACATTTTTGTGTTGATAAATTGCTGCTTTAAAAAATAATTGCTATGTGTATAGATGACTAAAGAAAATAGTACTAAATATGGAGGCATTAATTAAAAGAAATGTTGGTCAATCGGCAATTCACTGAGCCACTTCTCTTTTAATTATTGTAGAACATACAACTGAGGCAGAAAGTAAGAGTCTTTACCTTAGAAAACCTAAAAGCCAATGAAAGGAAGTAAGTGAGCATAAAAATAGAAATAATTAGCAGATTCTAGCAAGTGAAATGTACAAATGTGATTTTAAAAAAATGATATCTCAGAGAAGAAATGTCTTCTACATACAAATATTAGGTGGAGGGAGGGCCTTCTGGCTAAAAGCACGACCTTTAGTAAAGGTATGGAAGTTCTATCAAGTAAGATAGAATCACAGGACAGCAAAGATGCTGGAAGAACTCATGTGAGTTGCTGTAATAGGAGTAAGTTAGACCGTTGTAATGATGACAGGGTAAAGTTTGAGAGTTTTAAATATAAACTCATAAGTCAGATGAAAGTGCTATAAACTTTTGAAAAGGGAAAAACACATGAAAAAATTTCATTGGTATCTGATGTTATCTGGGCTGCACATATGTATGAAAAAAATCGTTCATACAGCATTGTTATAAAGCTGTTACTTCATTGCTTTATTCCTTTCTCTTCTTATATTATTTCTCCTTTTCCCACAAATATGCATATGTACACATAATTACATAGTCATTTTTTAAATGTTCTGGGTTTTAAAATTATTTTTCTTGTCAAATATCTTCTAAAACTATTACAGATTTTACTCCCCGGTGTGTTTCTTTATGGTCTATCCTCGAATATTTCTTGATTTCTAAATTCCCTTTAGAGTTTATTTCTTTGCACCTCTCCTTTATTTGTATCTGTGGTGTTTGGATACCATCAAAAAACCACCACATTTTTCAAAGCTTTCCATAGGCCCTGCAGCTTACTGACTCCTACCATCTTCATTCCGATGTATGGGAACACAGGAACTGCCTTAATTTTTGTTGTCACTGTTGTTGTTATCATTGACAACTAAGGAAAAGGAAAGAAAAAAAAATAGAAGAGAAAAGGGAAAAGAAGAGAATTGGTAGATAGTACACTATAACTACAAACATTAACTATAATTTATTGATGCATTGTTCCATGCTAGGCGCCCTGCAAAAATGTTTACTCAAATCATTTAGCCCCGATAATAATCTTATTAAGTGGGAATGATTATTATCCTCACTTTACAGATGAAAAGCCAGGGGATTAGAGAAGTTAAGTGACCTGACAAAGTTCACACAGGCTGTACCAGACCAAGTACGGGTTCACATCTTGGGCTTCTGACTTTGAAGTCTCTGCTTTCAACTGGGAGACTACTCTGTCTTAGCCTTGATTTGTGTCTTCTCAAACTCCATCCAAACTATTTTAAAAGAGTACACAAAGCTAAAAAAATATTTAAATATGAACTTTTCAATGTCTTTTAGAAAAGATTAAGAAATTGTAATAATTTTCACAGTTTATATATTCCACAAATAAGAGTGTTAAGTTTAAAAAATTAGAAACACTATTTTTGAAACTTATAACTTATACAATGAACCTGCTACCAAAGTTTTAGAAAAACATTCAAGTAATAGGAATATTTAATTTAGTCCACTCATTCAAGAGGGCATTGGCTCAAAAAAGGAAAGAGGAGAGGGAGGAAGAAGAAAGAGACAGGAGAAGAAGGAGGTGGCCGTAGTAGAGGACAAGAGGAGAAAGGGAAGGAGAAGGAGAAGGAAGAGGAGGAGAAGGAGGAGGAAGAGGAGGCGGAATGGAAGGAGGAAGGTGAAGAAAGAGTAGGGAACAGGAGGAGGAGAAGGGGGAAAGATCCACTGAAAAAGAATGAACCTGATGATTAATGAATTAGTTAAATTACCACATGCAAATAGAAAAATGGTATAAGATGGAGGTAACTGCAGCAGAAAGTTTCTATGACAAAATTAAACTGTAATCACAGCAGATTTTAAACAAATACACCTGCAGTGGACTTTGTAGTATATGATGCATTTGGGTGTGGGGTGATTTGGTCGTGGGGTGATAATTTTCTTTCAGTAAACTTATGACTGGTGATAAACAAAAAGATGTAGGAAAGATACAGAATAAATACAATCACTAGAAGACTAACCTTTTGTTGTTTTCTAATTTTATTAAAGTCCTACAAGTCCATTCTCCCATGCCTCTCAACATTTCTTGTCAGTAGTTCCCACCTTCATAAAACCTAACGTGGGTTTTCTCTCCCTGTGTTCAAGAAGCTGTGTCCTGGTTGCACTCACCTGACTCACAGGAAGCCTCTGCTAGTGTCTAGCAAGAAAGGTTGTCTTCCTCACTAGATTGCTTTTCGCTTTGCTTCAGATGATACATGGTAAGTTGCTAGTAGCTGTTTTTCTTTCACCTAGCCCCCAAATACATATGAAGCAGTGTTTACCAGGAATATTGCTCTTGGGAATAGGAGGAAGGATGGAAAGTTACATTATGGCTTTCATAAAATCCTCATCAATGCAGCTGGACTAAGCAAGGAATTAGAAATGGATGGTAAACTTTGAAGGAATTGCCTTGTATTTCAGTTGAAAGATGCTGTGGTACAGATAGGATACAAATGCCCTGGAGAAGAAGAAAAAGACCTCAGAGAGATCACCAGGAATGGTAGCCCCCAAGGGTTAATTCATGCAGAAGAATTGGAAAACATCATATTTTGTAGTGTCAGTTTCTATTATGTCATAAACTGAGCAGTGTCAAAATATAGCATAATTACATAAAAATTCAAAGTCTGAAATTATTTAAATGGCTCCCCAAATATAAATCATTTTAAAATCTCTCATTGATCATGTTATTCTCATTGGTTTTCTATCTCTTTTAAAAGTGTCAAAATCTATTTATTTCAGTGCATCATGTAAGAAAGTACAAAATGATCCTTTGACCCCATTTAACAAACGGAGAATCTGAATCCCAAGGAAGCGAAATGCTTTTGTCCAGTCACAACAAGATGTGAAAAGATGAAGCCAAAACAGTTCCAGGATCTGCTCTCCTTTCACCAGATTAAAAAGCAAAGTAATAGAGCAAGAAATTTCCACAGCAAGCATATTGGAGAAGATAACTCCTGAATTTTTTTTTTACCTTAATGAAACCCAATTACATGAGCAGTCAAAATCTCATTCTCTACCACAACCCCATTTTCATTCACTTTAAGATGTACTCACTTTTAAAGAAACATTTAGAAAAATATACATATATCCCAAAAGTAAATAATTCCTAAACATTTGGAGTTACAGTGACACACACACACACACACACACACACACACACACACACACACACACTACCTTTTGTGAAACTCTACATCTTAAAGTCCTGTATATATGGTATTTTAAAAAACTGTGTATCATCTTTTTGCTAGGATTCTAAGATTAAGTAAAAACATTCTACAGTTTAAATTATTTCCCCTAAGAGCATAATTAAGCATTTATTAATTCATTATTTCTCTCTACCTTACCTCCTCCCAACTACTTTCACTTGGCTATTATTCTTGTACTCAACTACTTAATGTCCTAATCATGAAGAATTTACTTTTAGAGTTGAACAAAATTGATATTCTCTATATTTTTGTATGGGGAAGCATATTGAATGTGGTTAACTGCACACATTCTGAAGTCAGACTACTTAAATTTGATTTCCTGTTTTTCCACTAAATTGTTAGCTGGGTAACATAAGTAAATCTAGCATAAGCAACACCTTTATTTGGCTCAGTCTCTATATCTATAAAATGAACTTATTAATAGTAGTAACCTCATAGGATTGTGTCTAAGATCAAACCAGTTAATATATGGAATTTAGAACACTGCCTGGCATATGTTACATGTATTCATTGGGTGTTCACTATTACTATTACTATTCTTTTAATGCATCGTTTGCTAGATGGTTAGGGACTAATTCGAAGCTCAGAGTTACTATGGTCATCATATATTTTCAAGTCATTCACAAAATGGCATCCTACCAGATTCTAACCCAGAAAAGTTTGACACCTTGACACATAGATTCTCTGGCATCCAGTGGCATGTGCATGGTCTTGGCTCATCTGAAGACCCCTTGTTGATTTTGCATCTGGACTTCATGGGCCAACATTGTTTGATGTACAAGGTGTCACTGAAGCCTGCAGGGGATCTTTCCATCATAGGAAAATGTCAGATCTCGTTGTTCCTATGGGGAGCAGACACAGAGACCAAGTGACTTAACCCTTTCTAGTGAGTAACATTCTAGTATGGACTCTGCCTTAGAATATAAACTTTCTTGAGCTACAGATGATCAAGTAAAGCAGTATTATCAACAAACATTTACTAACTCCTTGCCCCTCTGTTCCTCAGATCAGTGATAATAATTTCTCCATAATTCCTACACCAGGATGATGAGATTTTGTCATCTCCATAAAGTTTGCCTGCATTGACTGCTTTGAAATTTCCTCTAAATCATTATCTTAAATATTTATGTTCTCAGACTACCTTGGAAAGCAATATTCTGTTTAATTTTTACCCTCTGCCCAGGGACATACTATACAGAATTTTTTTTAAATCCCCTCCTTGTATAGGAACAATGTTGTTACCATTAATTGTTTCAGAAAGATATTATATGAAGACTCTACTATCCAGAGCCCTGGAAAAAAATGTGTTTTTTATGGATTAAAGTACAGTAATATTTTTATCATAATCAAAATAATCTAATAGAATTTTCCTATACATGTAAACAATAATATTAAAAACTTGCATTCCATTTCAAGTATATTTATATACATACAAATAAAATAACAAAAAGTAATTGTTTACCCCCCAAAATCATTGTATACGGACAATGTTACAATAGAACACCCTTTATCAGTTTGGTGAACAGTATACATACTGATTTATAAACTTAGAGCAAAGATTCTGTTACATTTAAACTTGAGGCTTCCTATATTTAGTAGGAATTGCCTAGAAATAACGTAACTGCTTAAGAAATGCTTATGAAGGCCGGGCTCGGTGGCTCAGTCTGTAATCCCGTGCTTTGGGAGGCCGAGGTGAGTGGATTGCCTGAGCCCGCGGGTTCGAGACCTGCCTGGGCAACTTGGTGAGATCTCATCTCTACAATAAATAAAAAATTAGCCGGGCATGGTAGCGTGCGCCTGTAGTTCCAGCTACTTGGAAGGCTGAGGCGGAAGGATCGCTGGAGCCCAGCAGGTCGAGGCTGCGGTTGCCGGGAGTGTGCCACTGCACTCCAGTCTGGGCGACAGAGTGAGACTCCAACTCAAAAAAAAAAAAAAAAGAAATGCTTATGAAATTGATAAATGAATAAATATCAGGGTGATATACACACACACACACACACACACACACTATATATATCTCTCTATCTATCTATCATATAGCTCTGCATTTAGCACCATTGTTTAAAAAGTTAATGCCGTCTTACAAATTGTAAACAATGCTCCTATTAGAAGAATGTTTTTTTTTCCCTTTGGCAATTAGCTAAGGTGCTTCTTAACTTTGTTTTTTAAAAGTTTTTGTATTTTAGAGATGTGGGGTACAATTCAGAATTAGGTATACAAGTGGTCATTGTACAGGTAAAGTTTGGGTCTCCCTTTTTTCCCACTTTGCCTGGTTTGAGATCAGCTACCCTTATTGATGTTATGTGTGCCCCCTTCCCTCCCCTGCAATGTTCCACTACTGTCAATCCCTTTCTTATTGTATTAAGGTAAATGTTCAGGGTCCACTCATGAGTGAGAACATGTGGTACTCTGTTCTTTTTTTCTGTGATAGATCACTGAGTATAAGTCAATTCAAGTTGCTGCAAAGTCCACAATTTTGTTCTTCTTTATGGCTGCATAATATTCCATCATATATATGTACCACATTTTTTTATCCAGTCCACTTTTGATGGTTAGCATGGTTGGTTCCACGTTTATTCTATTGTGAATAGTGTTGCAATAAACATGCATGTGCAGGTATCTTTTTTGTAGAGTGTTTTAAGTTCCTCTTAGTATATTCCCAGAAGGGGGATTGTAGTCATATAGAAGGTCATTTTCTAGTTCTTGTAGGAATTGCCACATTGTTTTCCATAGAGATTGAAAAAGTTTGCATTGCATCCAACAGTGTAGAAGCATTCCCTTTTCTCCACATCCTCACCAGCATCTGTGGGTTTTTGTTTTATTAATGATGGCCTTTCTTACAGGAGTTAGGTGGTATCTCAACAGTAGTTTTGATTTGAATTTCTCTGATGATTAGTGAGGCTGAGTATGTTGGCTGCTTGTATATCTTCTTTTGAGAAGTGTCTATTCTATTCATGTCTTTTGCCCACTTTTTAATGGGTCTTTTTTTTTCCTTTTGTCACATTTGAACTCTTTGTAGATCTTTTTTTTTCCTTTTGTCACATTTGAGCTCTCTGTAGATCCTGGATCCTACCCACTCTTACCCTTAGGAGGGGTGAGAGTGGGTAGCCTTATCTTATTCCAGTTTTCAGTGGAAATGCTTTTAATTTCTGTCCATTTAAGCTCTTTGAGCTCTTTGTAGATCCTGGATGTCAGGCCTTTGTCAGATATATAATTGGCAAATATTTTTTCCCATTCTGTGGGCTGTCTCCCCACTCTCTTGATGGTTTCTTTTAATTTGCAGAAGCTTGTCCATTTGATGAGGTCCCACTTGTCAATCTTATCTTTTATGGCATGGGCTTTTGGGATTTTGATAGGAACTGGTTGCCTATTCTGATTTCCATAAGGGTGTCTCCTGTGTTTTTTAAGATTCTTAATGTTTGAGGTTTTACGTTTAGGTCTTTGATCCATTTGTAGTTGATTTTTATGTATGATGTTAGGTGGAAGTTCTGTTTCATTCTTCTGCATGCGGTCAGCTTATTTTCCCAGCACCATTTACTGAATAGGTTCTCTTCTCCCCAGTGGTTGTTGATGAAGTTTTTGTCAAAGATGAGTTGGTTGAGAAACTGAGGTTTTGCTTCTGGAATCTCTATCCTGTTTCATTGGTCTATATGCCTGTTCTTGTACCTATACCAGATTGTTTTGATTATTGTAGCCTTATAATAAAGTTTAAAGTCTGGAAGTGTGATACCTCCCACTTTGTTTCTTTTGCTAAGGATTTTTTTTGGTACTCATGGTTGTTTATGTTTCCGTATGAATTGCTATTTTCAGGTCTGAGAAGAGTGATGTTGGTGATCTAATGGGTATTGCCTTGAATCTGTAGATTGCCTTTAGTAGGATGGACATCTTAACAGTGTTGATTCTTCCAGTCCATGAGTATGGAATATTTTTCCATTTGTTTGTGTCACTTTTGACTTCTTTGAGTGGTGTTTTGTAGTTTTCATTGTAAAGATTGTTCAAGTCACTGTATAGAAAAATGATGATTTATTTCATATTATTAGAGCCTAATCAAAATGGGAATGAGCATTAGTGTTTATGCTTATTTATTATTGGTGTATAAGAATGTGACTGATTTTTACACATTTATTTTATCACTGCAAGGAGGTTTTTGACATATTCTCTTGGATTTCTGAGGTATAGGATTA
>CAUYQG010056049.1:0-16291 GCA_963574415.1 Tarsius wallacei | reverse complement strand
TCACCCAGACTGGAGTGCAGTGGCCGCTCCCGGCCACCGCAGCCTCGACCTGCTGGACTCCAGCGATCCTTCCGCCTCAGCCTTCCAAGTAGCTGGAACTATAGGCGCGCACTACCACACCCGGCTAATTTTTTGATGTATTGTAGAGATGAGGTCTCACCAAGTTGCCCAGGTGGGTCTCGAACCCGTGGGCTCAGGTAATCCATTCACCTCAGCCTCCCAAGGCGCGGGATTACAGACTGAGCCACCAAGCCCGGCAATCTAACCTTTCTTGACACTTCCTAAATTCTGATCACACTTGCCTGCTTTCCTCTGTTCCTGGAATGTATCCTGCTCTCCCTTGCCTTATTCGTCCCATCCTGTAGCCTCTGCTGCCTGGAATGCTTTGTTATCTCCTGCCTTCTGTGGTGCCTCCTTTTCACCCTGCAAATCTCAGCTGACCTGGCTCTTCCTCACACAGGCCTTCCTTTCCTGATGATCCCTATTTAAGTAGGGTCCCCACTCATTATACTTTCTGCTTTCAGAAAATCATTGGTTTCCCCAATCCCAAAAGCATCTTGGTGGTTTGTTCTCTTAAATGACTGATTTGTCTCATTTGGGGTTCAATTTTCTAATCTCAGAGGAGCCTTCCTGGTCTAAAATAGCTGTTCTAGATTCGTTTTTATTTTGATATTGGATCTTTAAATAGAACACTGACTTTGACTTTCTATGTAATCACAAGAGGATTTATTTTCATTTGCCAAAATTTAAAGTGAGGATTATTTTTATACCTAAATTATCCTAGCCTAACGACTTAAAAAACAAACAGGAAAAAGAAATATAACACAAGTCAATAACAACAACAACAAAAGCATACTGACAGAGAGTAATCAAGAAAATAAAGTTTAGTACCAGGTTACAGCCTGGCTTTGCTTGAGGGGGAAAAAAAAGAAGAACATAAGCCCTAACCAAATAGTTCACTGACTGTCTGATCGTGTATTGGCATGAAAAGCCTCCTATTTTTCACAATAACACAATAATCCTTTTGATGACTTGCTCATCTGATGAATTACAGTGTCCAAAACACAAAGGGAAAAATAATGGATTACTGTGCCGTGTTTGTAGCTTTTCCTTGTAAAAATCATTGTTTTCAGATACAGGCCTTCTATAACCCTCTGCGCTAACTGCCCGCACAAGATGGGAGGTTTCCTTGCACAAGGTTTATATACCTCAAAGAAAACGCTCTGGTTTATTGCTCTTCTTAAACGCTAAATTTTGCAATATAAGAGTTATAGAGTCTCAGTTTCAAACAAATGCTGAAAACAGACAGTGTTCCAGAAAAAGCAGTGATTTCTCTCAGGGCATTAAACAGTGACTGCATTTATTCAGCACTTGTATAAATTCTCTGTGGCAGGGGGCAAGCCTTGTGAAATATTTACATGGGTTGGCACATTTTTCAGATTTACTTGGAAAAGTACTCAGTTGTTGATGAGCTAAGAGATATTCTGACAGCCATAGTACATTACTAATGCACTGAATTTAAATAACTATCACTTGGAAGTGTGGACGTTTGTTTAAAGCACAATTCACATTCCTGTGTGTATTTTTCAGGGTGGTCTCATAAAACCATATGGAAAGTACTCCAGAATCAAGATTTAATAACTATATACAAAAATGCCCAACAACAAATCCTGAATTTGTTCAAGTATGCACTTGCATCTGTTTTCCAAGTTTTTTCTAGCACAAGTAGCTCAAGGCAGTAAGTGTCAATCTCTCACTAACGAGAGAGCTTTTTTTATCGGTTAGCATTATCTGGTCTGTCTTACTTGATTATTTAAAATGCAAGTTGTTCACGTTCATATTTCAGGAAAAAAAATCAAGAAATAACAAACAATCAAAAATATTTTTGCTGATATAAACAATGGTAAAATAAAATTTCCAAATGTATTTTTACTACTTTATAAATACTATATATTTGAGATCAATCAAAAATGTTGGAAAACTATTTCTTTGAATAGGAAATTACCCATACTAATTACTTTATATTACACAGAAAGGAAAGTCTTTCATAGAGCATTCTAATATAAATTTAACCTTAGCATTTTTATAAGAAACCAATTATTAACCCAAAATTGGAGCAGATAAAAAACATATATGAAGAAAAGCAATATTAACTTATTTCCATGTGTTGTTTAAATAAAACTACAAACATGTAGTTAATTAGAATTCCAATAGAAAAAATTCACATTTGTACATATCTCTGCTTGGGTTAAAGACCAAAGGAACACATTATATTTCCTTTCTTTTTTGTTAAAATGCTGTATTTAAAATAATCCTTTGGGCCGGGCTTGGTGGCTCATGCCTGTTATCCTAGCAGTTTGGGAGGCTGAGGTGGTAGGATTCTTTGAGACTAGGAGTTCAAGGCTGCAGTGAACAATGTTGGCGCCACTGCACTCCAGCCTGGGCAGCAGAGTAAAACCTCGACTAAAAAAAGAAACAAACACAGAACGAATCCTTTGAAGCTATAAAAGAGTTTCTCACGTGATGGCAAGTTCGGTAAGCTTCAGTTTTTAACTCACAAAAATATGCTGAGGATAGGGAATGCTTTATGTTCGTCTGAATTAAGGTTCACATGCTACCATACCAAAAACTCTTAGAGAACTACATTTTGCCATTAATAGGCTCAGGAAATTAAACAACATAAGACATATCACAATCAAGTCAAACCAGTAAAACCGTACTTGTTCCACATCTCCTGAGCAAGAATTCTTAGTAAGTATTCTCAGCTGTGTGCACTTACAACACAGGTTGAGTTTCTCTTGTCCAAAAGGTTTGAGACCAGAAGTGCTTCAGATTTCTGATTTTTTTCATATTTCGAAATATCTGTATTAAATATACTTACCTAAGCATCCCAAATCCAAAAATCTAAAATCTGAAATGTTCTGATGAGCACTTCCCTTGAGCCCATGATGGCACTCTAAAAGTTAGATTTTGGGGCGTTTTCGATTTCAGATTTTCATACTTGGGATGTCCAACCCTTACCAAACAAAAAAGTATGCTCAGAATGACAACTTCAAAACATTCCAAAAGTCTTATCCTGTGAAGAGAAGTAATCGCATTTTACTGGCCATCCTTCCAGGGTATTTCTGGCAGTCGTATTTACTAGATCAAAATTTTCTGACGTTCCTGGATTAGAGAGAGATGAATGAAATCCCAAAAATATCACAAATGCGTTTACCTCCATCTAGACTCCTGGAGACCCGCTTACTAGAGGTGCGCTCAAAGTGTGGTGCTGGCCTATCTATGAGGGTGCTTGCCTGGCGGGTCTGTGCTTGGGTGCGGCCACTGTAGCGGAATTTGGACCCCAAAGTCAGGAACTTGGCCTTTGGTGGCTGCTCTGGAGACACAAGCCTAAAGGGAAAAAAAGAAGGAAAATTAGACTTCATGGATTTTTTTCTTTTAAACCATTGACTTATTTACTTACTACTTATTTATTGTGAGGCAGGATTTTGCTCTGCTGCCCAGGCTGGAGTGCAGTGGCACGGTCATGGCTCACTGCAGCCTCAAACTCCTGGGCTCAAGCGATCCTCCTGCCTCAGCATCCTGAGTAGCTGTGACTACAAGCATGAGTTACCACGCCTGGCTAACTTTTCTATTTTTTGCAGAGATGGGATTTTGCTTCGGTGCCCTGGCTGGTCTTAAACTCCTGGCTCGAGCGACCTACCCACCGCAGCCTCACAAAATGTTGGGATTACAGATGTGAGCCACCACATCTTGCCTAAACTTTAAAACTATGTATTTTACTATCTCATTTTAAGTAGGATTACACAAAACCAATACTACCTGTCTAATAAAAAAAGAATATTATTTATAAACTCTCCTACAAACAGTTTTATGATGGCAATGAGTAAATCCACATTCATGAACTCATGAACGCTTTTCTCAACCCAAGCAAAAGAGCAGCTGTTCCCAGTTTACCAAAGGTTATTTATTTGTATTAGCTTAAGTCATTATATAAACACATATGCCTGAATTCTTGCTCCTAGCTGTAAGTGCCAAGTAGCAATCTATTACCATCAGCAATTCTTAATATTTACGCCTATTTCTCCTTGGAAAAAACAGGAATCTGTTCCATCAAATGAGTCTTTCCCACGAAGAACATAACACACAGTGGATCTACAGAGATGAGTAACATCCCTTTTTGCCAGTTCTACTTAAGCCCAGAGTTCATAATGAATAAAAGCAAACTTTTTTGATGTGAAATACTCCCAGATTTATGCAAAAGCATGCTTTTAGTAACTGAACCAATATTTCCTGGAATATAACTGAAATTATCTCGCTTTCATTGTCTGATCAAGAGTTGACAAACTGTCTTAACAAAGATACTCTAAGGGCTCTTATAAAATGTATTAAGTAAGAAGACTTTAGTTGAAAATTCAAGAATATGGAGCACTCCATTGAAAAGTTTCTTTTTTTCTTTTTTTGAGTCAGGTTCTCACTCTGTCACCTAGGCTAGAGTGCAGTGGCGCAATCATGGCTCACTGCAGCCTCAACCTTCGGGGCCCAGGTGATTCTTTCACCTCAGCCTTCCAGGCAGCTGGGACGACAGGTGCATGCCACCACACCCAGTAAATTTTTTGTAGAGAGAGGGTCTCACCATGTTGCCTAGGCTGGTCTCGAAGTCCTGGGCTTAAGTAATCGTCTCTCCTCAGCCTCCCAAAGTGCTGGGATTACAGGAATGAGACACTGTGCCCACCCTCCATTGAAAATTTTCAATCATTTGCCAAAGAAGAGAGACTTATTAAAGGGCGCTTTCACTTCAAATATTTCTAGACCTTTGTGCAATTTTTTTAGAACTCTCCTTCTGAAATGAAGCAAGGAGGAAATTCAAGTCAAGGTGAAGCTAGATGTGGCAAATCCAAGAGGCAATCCTCCATCAACTCGGGACTCTCAACAGTCAGTATTCATCCAGAAAAACGTGTTCAAATTAACTGGTAAAAGAACTAATACATTTTGGCCTTCTTGGTTTGAACCTGTTTGTGTAAGGTAGCAGGAGTGTTTCTTGAAAACGTCCTTTCCTAACTACTCAACAGGCTGAGGTTACTAGGCTCTCTTGAGCCTAGGAGTTCAAGGCTACAGTAAGCCATGGTCACGCCACTATATTCAAGCCTGGGTGACAGACCCTGTCTTAAAAAAAAAATGCTGAAACAGTAGGAACTCAGACTTGCTATAAAACCCTATCTTTGCAATAATATCAAACAAAACACCTATCATTGGGAACATAAAAACTACAAGAAAGAACTAACCTTCACAGGGTATCAAAGGCTTAGAGCAGATGGAACTAAGTAATGATGTATCGAAAAAGGAATTCCATTTTTATATTTTCTGCTTAAGAAGTATATTAACATTTTAACTTTTTTAAATCCTACCATTATAAATCAAATATCATTAAGGTTCATCTGTGGAAAATAAAGGCATATTTAAGAAAAACCTGCCAGGCATGGTGGCTCAAGCCTGTAATCCCAGCACTTTGGGAGGCCAAGGAGAGAAGACTGCATGAGCCTGCAGGTTCGACAGCAGCCCGAACAACATGGTGAGACCTTGTCTCTACAATATATCAAAAAATTAGCTGGGTGCAGTAGCATGTGCCTATAGTTCCAGCTACTTGGAAGGCTGAGGCGGAAGGATCGCCGGAGCCCAGCACGTTGTCACTGGGGTGGCCATGAGCGTGGCACTGCACTCCTGCCTGGGTGATGGAGTGAGACTCCGACTCAAAAAAAAAAAAAGAAAATCCCACATACCAATTACTAAAGTTAATCATGCATTTAACTAGCATGAAGGTTTCCACCTTTCTCTCTACGAAGCCACTCTCCACACTAATACAACTGGAGTCACTCTGATTCTACAATGCCAAGTGTAAGTGGCAGATGTCAGGTTAGACGAACCTTATGTTAACCTCTAGGTCACACACCAGTAAGAACAAAAAAGGCATTGAGAAAAATACAAGGAAGCATATCTGTTGTGAATGCAATCGGGCAGCAGAGCACAGTGGGCACACTTGCGAGGCGCATCACCGGGGCCTGAAACCCGTCTTCACCAATGACCATCTCTAGGACCACAGGAATGTTTCTTAGCCCTTTGTTTCTCAGTTTCTCCATACGTACAGTGATGATAATGGCACCTGCCCCATAACATCTGTTGTAGAGCTAGAAAGAATTAATCCCTGCACAGCCATTAGAATGGTGACAGGCTCTCTTAAATGCTCTAGGTAAGGATAGCAGCTTTATTATACATTCTTATAATATATATTACATATACAGTATTATATACACATATATTACATATACACATATATACATTATTATATGGGTATATGTAACATATACATTATATATTCATGTAATATATATACATGTATATTTACATTATTATAACTTACTTCCACTAATGTTAATCTAGTTGGTTGGCTATCAATCAGTAGAAAGATCTGTTTATTTGTTAACAGCTTCAATCTACAAGCCATCGCAATGTTCTCAAGAAACCATCTGCATTTTTTGTAATAAACTAAAACAGAAGAGAATCCACTGATCTGATTCAAAGCACTGTGTAGACAAAGCATGATTTGCCCTTTCTGTAGGAGATATATTGGTTTGCATAGCTTTGTAAGCAACATTATAAATGTTATATAAGGTCTAAAATTTTTCAAATGCTTTTACTGGCCATTATGTCAGAAGTTTGCAGTAGCAAATTGGTCTACTTCTAAATTGGAGTCGATGGTACATTAGCAAAAATGATGGAGAAGCCTGAAGTTCTGCAGGGTTAACACATCTCAGAGAAGCTGCTAGAAGAACAACAAGCCACTGCAGAGGTGAGGAGTGCCGGGGAGGAGCCAAGTCCCCACCTCTGTGCCTGGCTGCTGTGAGGGAGTCGAGCCCCCACCTCTGCTCCCGTGCCTGGCTGCTTGAGGAAGTCAGGTCCCTACCCTCTCTGGTGCCTGGCTACTGTGAGGGCGTCAGGTGCCCACCTTGCTCGGGTACCTGGCTGCTTGAGGGAGTTGAGTCAGGTCCCCACCTCGCTAGAGTGCCTGGCTGCTGTGCTCCCCGTGCTCCCCTCCCCCACAGGCCCTACCTCTAAACAGCAGCTTCCTCAACTGAGATGAGAAATAAAGACACTGACAACAACAAATGTTCCGTGAGTGTTAGCACTTGTCATTTCTAGAAGAATGGCTGCTTTTATTATCATTATTTGACAGGGAAAGCTGCTATCTGTCCAGCTTAGAGTTGTGTCATAAATATCACCTATGCGCTTCATATGAGGCCAGCTCAGGTTGTCTTGAGAAGGTATCTGCTATGGCTACCAAGAGAGATTATAAACTTTTCAAAGATTTTTATGTTCAGTGCAACTGAGTCAGAGGGATTCAAATATATTTTATGAGTCACGTTTCTCCTCTAAAATGAACAGAAGAGTAGTCTTAAAAAATAGATTTTGGTCAATTTAACTTCAAGGAATCATTTGTGCCAGCTGATAATTCACTTTAAAAATAGCCATTTGACCTCATCAACAAGGGTACCTGCATAATGAACAATGAACATTTGTATACCTAAACCTGAACTGTCCCCCACATCTTTAAAATAAAAAAATTAAAAGCAAAAACAAAAAAGCCATTTGTATACCTAACCCTGAACTGTGTCCCACATATTTAAAATTTTAAAAAAGCAAACTATGGTACCAAACTAAGAATAATGATGAAGATAAACCTTATGATATACCAGAAATGGTTCTAAGTTATTTCTTGTGTGTGATCTCATTTAACTTTCAAAACAGTTCTATAAGGTAGGTACTATTGTTACCTGCCTTATGTATGATGAAAGTGAAGTCCAGAAAGGTTGAGTAACTTAGTCCACACAGCTAGTCCGTGGCAGAAAAGCATTACTAGACTCTAAGTCCAGCAAATGCCTTTAACATACACAGCAACATAAACTGCAGTGATAGGCAACTGGGAAAAGGGAGATAACAGAGATAAGCAAACGATGCATAAAAAACAAGTCCTTGAAGAAAAGTGTGAAAGGAGACAGCACACAAGCTAAAGATGATTAGACAGTCGGTCACAAGGGATTTTTTTCTTTCTTTCTTTTTGCTTTTAAAGGAGCAATACATGGACATGTTTATTGGCTAAAGAAGTCAAAGGCACCCACTGAAGAGTAATTTATTAAGCAGATCCTTTGTGAGGCATGAAATGAGTGATCAAAGCAGAGGAATGGCTATCTCCTCCTTGAGACAGGAGAGGAGGGAAAGAATAAATGGGAGAGGGAGGAGTAATGTCTACTTACAGGAAGAAGAGGAAGTATGTGAAACTAAGATCCCTCCGAGGCTGGCGTGGTGGTTCAAGCCTATAATCCCAGCACTTTGGGAGGCCGAGGCCAGAGAATTGCCTGAACTCAGGGATTCGAGACCAGCCTGAGCAACTTGGTGAGACCTCGTCTCTACAATACATCAAAAAACTAGCTGGGCGTGATGGTGCACACCTGTAGTTCTGGCTACTTGGAAGGCTAAGGTGGAAGGATCACCTGAGCCCAGCAGTTCAAGGCTGTGGTGGTTGTAAGCACGCCACTGCACTCCAGCCTGGGTGACACAGGGAGACTCCAACTTGAAAAGGAAAAAAAAACAAATCCCTCCAGCTTCTGTTTTCAGTGGACCGCACAATAGGGGGCATCGGAGGAGAGGCGGGGGCACCAGGGACTCGAAGACCATGCATATCTAGGACAGCAACAGTGAGAGAACTGACAGCACTGTAAGTAAGTGCCTGGCAGCACTAAGGGTCTGGTTGAGGCTGGACATTACGTATCTAAAACAGTGTCAATCCACAAAGCCGTTCTATTTTCTGGTATACAGAATAACTACGTGTGTCGCAATGCTCGTGCTACTTAAGGTAGCACTTTGATAGCACAGGTGCAGAAGTGATGAGGTCAGGACAGAGGAAAAAGCCAGGACCAGCAAACTAGATGTGCAGAGAGGAGAGTGATTTGAGGGAGCTGGAACATTCCTGACAAAGTAGCCAAACCGCAGGCTTCCAGCTGGCTTGGGAAGACTAAGCCAGGAGGAGCAGATGAAGACATCTAAATGAAATCTGAGATGAGAGACAGAGGAGGGAAGAAGGGTAGCAGGCTTGGGGCGGTGTGGTCGTAGTGGAAGGAGAGGCAGTTAGAGGCAGAACCTGGAGTTCTGGACAACTGAAGAGGCAGTTTAGTTCTGAGTGATGGCCGTGCATGGCCCTAGGCCACAGAAACGAACAGGGGAGGGGACCACAGACAAAACAGATAAGGCAAGGAAGAGAGAATGAAGGCAGAGGGTTGACACGTCTGCCACACTACCCGCTACTAGCACCTCCTGATCCGTAGAGGTTATCAACAGCAACACAAAGCTGTCTTCTTTTCTCTCTTCTTCTTTATCTTTTTCTTTCAAAAAAAGAGACAGGGTCTTGCTCTGTTGCCAAGGCTGGTCTCAAGCTCCTGGGCTCAAGTGATCCTTCCGCCTCAGCATCCCAAGTAGCAGGACTACAGGTGTGCCACTATGCCCAGCTTCCAAGCTGTTTTTCTTAAAATTACCTGTAGAAAGTATGATGCTCCACGCACACTTTCCATAGCCTTTTCGCTGCCCGGTGGTTTGGCAGTTTAAATCCAATGGTGCTCTCAAACTGTTCCAGCTGGAATAAATCCATAAAACCAATCAGCATATTTCCTAAAGGGCTGACTAAGAAGCTACAGAAAAACACGGATTCAGATGTTTCTGAAAAAAGGAATTCTTCTTGAAAAAGGTAAATGTTGCATATCCAATATAATCCTACAAAATGAATTTTTCAGAAACTGCAATACCATTTTCTATGAAAAGCGAGTACCAATCACTCACATAAACCAACTCTCCTTCAATGTCAAATAAACTCTTTTTATCACCTTCTTTTTCTTGGATTCACCAAGAAAAAAATGAGCCCCCACTAGGTGCCATGCACTTATTACTTTCTCTTTTCTATAAAAGGTGTGGTGGTTGGTTGCTTTTTAGCAATAGAAATATGTATATGCAGGTTTCTCATCAAGAACCCTGATCTTTGTACCATGGAAGAAAAAAGAACAGTTCCTTTTATTAACATCTTAGTGGAAAAGAATTCATTTAGCTCACGGCTGTAAAAGAGCAGGCTAACAACCCATGAGATAAGCCAAAGATCATCCCACACTGCTTACCTCTGCAGGTCTAACTTTGATGTAGAAGTTACTGCGCTTATAGGAAATCTTCAAGATTTTCGGCCAAGCGAAACGATTGATTCTCAGTCTGTCTTTGTAAATGAGGAGTCCATTAGCACACACGCCCAGCTTGATGTCCACGCCTTCAGAGTCCTGCTAAGCATAACCCAATTAATCACGGTGAGAGCTGGGCTGGTAAAGTTACACAGATCAGGAAGCTATGTCATCACTCCCTTAAACCATGACCAGGAATGCCAATTTCACATTTATATTTAAATTTTAGTGGCAGTATACAAGCTGATGGAAACAGTAGGGCACACACACGTCTAACATCTATTCATCTTCAGGGATCAGACTTGATTTGCCAAAGAGTTATGGCAACGTGACTACAGGACACAATATTCTCCAAAGGGTATAATGTGTACCTTTCTCAAGCTCTGCTGTAGGAGCTAACAAAGAAGAAAGAAAATAGAACTAGATTTAGATAGTCTGAAAATATAGAAGAGAAAAGGTGCTTTCCTGAAGCCTATTCCAACCCACAGGGATAGTCAGTACCTTGGGTTACCCTAAGGTGGGTCCCACCATTTTACTGCAGACAAATTTATCTCAGGCGGATTTCCCTACATAACAACTGTTAAAATTATGCTAATATTATGCAAAACACAAATCCCTCACAAAAAAATTTATCTTCTAGACTGGCAGTGTTGAAATCTCTGAATTCTTTCAAGCAGTTTTTCGTTAACTCAGTTCTCATTAAGCATTCCCTTGGTTGGCATATTTCAAAGAACTGCAGGCTATTCTTGAAGTTACTAATAGTATTTCCCCCCAGAGCTTTAATTTAAAATAGATAACAATCTAGAATAATCACAAGTCTGAAATGCTTTTTAAAAACCAAATAATTTACGGATAAAAGTGAAAAATTGTCTTTTCCACATTTTAAGTCATGAAGATCTAAGATGCACAGCATTCAAAATATATAAATCACTGTTGATCTTTAAGGGGACAACTGGCTCTCACTTAAGACATGAAAATTGAAGAATGCTACTCAAAAATATTCACACTGACAACAAAAAACAAATTCTCACCAAAAAGGCTGAAACAAACACCATATTTAATCTAAGTCCCAATTCAATAGAAGCATATGTTGACTGCCTTATTCCTAAAAACATTTTAACACTATTTTTAAATTAGGTTTTTATAAATAGAAGTATGGTGCTAGGTAACTGTTGCCAACTGCTGTGATACCTGAATAATTCATGTACAAATAAAATCACACCAGACCAACCTGAACAGTTTTAAAAATCTAATCTATTGCTTCACTCACCCTTATCCTGGCAGCTACAACTCTCTCTAGGAATAGAATAAAAAGCTGGGGTGAATCAGACACAGGTGCCCAAGCAACTTGGCACCAGCCCCACAGGGTGTGTTTGCCAAAACCATCACTGCCCATGGCCACGGGGAGCAAGGCGGAAGATTGCCTGAGACGGCATGTTCTCACCACAAGCAGGGAGGCAACCCATATTTGAAACACTGAACGAGCCATCTCTAGGCTGAGGCAATCTTTGGACAGGACAAGGAAGCTGTTTTATCTGACTTAAAAATAAACACGATGAGGATTCAAGTTTATCGATTCTGCATAATTGCCTTCGAATTATCAGTATCTGTGTGAACAGAAATTACAGATGAAGGGTAGGGAATGAAAGGAGAGAAAGCACACCGTAATCCTCCATATCTGAGTTATGTCACTCAGCAACAAGGTCAGGAAAGTAAACTAAAAGGAGCACCTTCTCTGCCTTGCTCCCTGCCCCATATGGGTATCAGCAAGATACCATGACGACTGGCTTCCAAATGGGTTCTGTGCATGGGAAATCCTCACAAAAGATCCAGAGGGAAAGGGCAGGAGGTCAGGATATTTCATACCCACCTTCCCTCTCTGTGGCTGCACCAGTCTGGCTGCGTCCCTCTACCTACTGTGCCTCTCAGGACTGCCCTCTCCACACAGATCTCTCCTTCTGGGTTCTGGCAGCCACTCCGGCCTTCCCTTTCCAGACCTACAGGAGTGTGGAGGGCTACTGGTCCCAGACCAAGGGGACCGTGGGAAGTGTATCACTTTGGTGATTTCCTGGGACCTTTATTCAAAACTCTTCTGCTAGCCCTAACATGAGTGTGTCATTAAGAACTCTTCCAATTAAAAAAATTAAAACTGACCTCAAAAACAATGAAAACTACATAGAGACACAAAATTTAAATGACATGAAAAATTCTTTTAAATTGCTATAGATCTTCTTTTCAGTAAGCCATAAATATCTCACTGATCAACTATTATCTAAAGAGTCTATCAGATGATAAAAAGAATAAAGATTACTTTGAATTCTTTTAGCGTTCTGTTTCTAACGACACAGCAAGAACTAACATTATACTTACAATAGAGTCCATAACGTTCTGCTTTTCTAAGGTATAACATTAAAAATAGGAATCCTAAAACTTTGCAGCACTGCCATCTAAGAAATGATTTCTAACTAGTGATCAACAAATTTGAAGACAAGATTTATATGTGGCAAGAACAGCAAAGAATAGAGGAGGCGACACAGGCTTCAGAGGTCTTTTTGATGTCAAATTTGTTCTCTCCTGTCTCCCTTGTTCCTGCTTCTGGGTTAAGTAGTTCCAGCTACTTGGAAGGCTGAGGCGGAAGGATCGCCGGAGCCCAGCAGGTCGAGGCTGCAGTGGCCGTGTGCAGCCACTGCACTCCAGTCTGGGCGACAGAGTGAAACGCCAACTCAAAAAAAAAAAAGAAAAGAAAATGAGCTGAAAAACACTACAGTGTTCAGATGATCTGTTTTACTGCCTAGTGGGATTTATCAGAAGATTATCAGGCAGATAGAACTGCTTAATATATAGCTTTAAGCAAGTCATTCTCTAGACTGTTTTGTGTAAGTTGCAAAATAAAAATATTCAAATTTTAAGTGTAATGATGTATGTGAAAGTACTTTTAAAAATTAAAGGCAGTCAGCATATAGTAGTTAAAAATGATGCTGCACTTGGATGGACTTAAGAGTCCATAATACTGAGTGCTCTATCACAGAAACAAAGAACTGAGTACCACGTGTTCTCACTCATAAGCAGACCTTGAACAATTCTCATAACTATAAGAAAGGGATTGGCAGTAGTGGGAAACTGCGGGGGCAAGGCATACCTCATTAACAAGGGTACCTGCATAATGACCATTTGTATACCTGACCCTGAATTGTACCCCACATTTTAAAAATAAAATTTAAAAATACATTAAAAAATTTTTTTAAATGATGCTGCCAGAGACTATTTACTGACATGGAAAAAATGTTTATAATAGTAAGTTACGGCTGGGCATAGTGGCTCAGGTCCATAATCCCAGCACTTTGGGAAGCTGAGGCTGATTGCTTGAGCCCAGGAGTTCGAGACCAGCCTAGGCAATACAGTAAGACCTCATTGCTACAAAAAATTAGCCAGGCATGGTGGCACTTGCCTGTAGTTTTGGCAACTCAGGAGGCTGAGATAGGAGGATCACATGAACACAGGAGGTTTGAGGCTGCAGTAACCCATGATCATGCCTCACTATACTCCAGCGTGGGCAAAAGAGTGAGACCTCTATTAAAAGAAAAAGGAGTAAGTTTTTTTAAAAAAAAAACACATTTTAGCAAAAATGATACTCATAGTATGAGCCCATTTTTAAAAGACCTGAAAGTTCAACTTCTGAGAGATCTAAAACAAAAAAGAAAACAAGAAAAATGCATCAGAATATTAACAGGGATTATATCTGCATGAAGAGATTTAAGTGATTTTTATTTTCTTCTGTTTACTTCTATTTTCAATGATAAACATGTATTAGTTCTGTCATAATAAAAAAGATTTAAAGAATAAAGGAAGCCACTGAGGAGAAAAGAGTGCTTTGCAAACATGAAGTACAATTAATAACACCAAAGCAAGAATTACTAACCTGAGGCCTAGGAAGGAAAGACAGCTTTGAGTGGGGGCTTTCCTAGAGATCTGTCAGATCACATAATCTGGGCTTCTGGATTATATTTAGGGACTGGCAGGGTCTCTTAAGAGCAGGTGACCATGGGTTTCCTCAGTGTGTTGACTCTGAACATGTGTTATACAACCAAATCCACCTCTCACCTTGCCCCTCCTTCTCCTTGACTCCCCACTATGGAATCATTTAAACCGGAACCATAAAGTAGGTGGTGTTTGCTACCAGAAATCAATCACAGTGATATACATTTATACATTTTGGTTTTCGATATATTTCGTTATGAAGATAGTTCATCTGCTCATAGCTGTGATACCCATGTGACTGTCACTAGTGTATCTGGGTATCTCAGCTTGCAAAAATATGTGTGTTATTACTGCCTACCTACTTTATTGTGTAAAGTGGCCTATGGAGTGTTCTGCTGTGTTGTTTCTCAAATGAATCCCCTCTTAAAAATGTGAATAAATCTCTTTTCGAATTACTTTTTAGAGGATTTTGGCATTTCAGGATCGTGCCTTCCGGGATTATGGTCGGGTGCCCATAGTCCCCAGTACTCCTTTCTCTTACTACCTCTCCAATTGAATTGCAGGTGCTTCGTCACCTAGAAACTGGGCCATTTTCACAAAGTACGAAACAGACCTACAGGGACAAGCCCAAGTCCCAGCCTCCTTCACAACCTAGAAGCTTTTTGGAGAGCGGTCATATCCATGCCACTTTTGCCTTGCTATGATTGGTAAGATCTGCCCTCTTTTCCCAAGACAGCAGTGGGAAAGGAGTTGGGATGGAGTCACACTAGCCCTGGCAGAAGCTAGGACGCAGAATAAACCAAGATAAGGGGTTCAAAAGGCTGACAAGGTGTGTCATGACAAGCAGCTAGAAAAGGGAACTGATTAAAAAGACTAGGAAAGGAAAGAGTAGAGGGAGAAGAAACGGTCTCTCCTATAACCGCAAACCCCAGAATTAATCAAAGAAATATTACGGAGACACTCAAGTGAAAGCAAATCGCCTTTTCCCAAAGAATACTAGACTATTCTGAAACTGGAGCCCTCTCAAAGCTTCAGACAACAGACTGGAATGATGCCACTTCCCATTACATTTACAGTACCTTGGCATGATGGAGGTCAACACCATACATGGAAAGCCTCTTTGCATTTTCTAAGAACTGAGAATCAGCTTGTGCTGGAGATAAGCCCCTGAGAATCAAAAGAAACAGTGTTATCTTATCAGGGGATGCAGAGCAAATGTGGTCAAAATGGGAGAAGCTCCCTGAGTTGGGGGTCGAGGAAGTAGTAACCCAGCCAAGCTTGCTGAAAAGTAGGAAACAGGTAAGAAGACTCAGTTTCTAACCACTGGCATGTTTCTCTTAAGATCCTCTCATCTAAATTTGCAAATTGCAAGGAATTATACCTCTACTTTTACCCTTTTTCTTTTAAAAAGTTGCCTTTGATTATTTCCACTGGGGGAAAAAGAGCCTCAGCAATAATAGGTTCGGCATAAGTTAACTGAGATAAAAAACAGTGACTGCATCTTTCTGAGGTAGACAAATTCTTACACCTTAATTTTATTTTCCTAGGATTAAACATAAAGGTCAGAATTACTGTATTTGATAGTACACCTATGACAGAGAACACATATCATATTCTGTCCATACTAAAATTATTTCCATTTCTATCTATATCCCCAACTAAACAAATTTAGTCAGTCTCTCCTAGAGAGGAGGACTATGTTCCATTAATCTTCCTATTCCCTATGGCATTTCAGTACGTGATATTTCATACTAGAATTATACAATAAATGTCTGTTGAGTAGAATTTAAAGTTAATAAGAAAATACTTAGAGTCAAATACTGTATTTACTATTTTTTTTTTTTTTTTTTTTTTAAAGAAAAGTCAATGAACATGGCCTATTTAAAACCTAATCTCTGAGCCGGGCTCGGTGGCTCAGCCTGTAATCCCGCGCCTTGGGAGGCTGAGGTGAGTGGATTGCCTGAGCCCGCGGGTTCGAGACCCGCCTGGGCAGGCAAAACCTCATCTCTACAATAAATCAAAAAATTAGCTGGGCGTGGTAGCGC
>CAUYQG010056045.1:0-17570 GCA_963574415.1 Tarsius wallacei | reverse complement strand
AGGTGAGTGGATTGCCTGAGCCCACGGGTTCGAGACCCGCCTGGGCAACTTGGCGAGACCTCATCTCTACAATAAATAAAAAAATTAGCTGGGTGTGGTAGTGTGCGCCTGTAGCTCCAGCTACTTGGAAGGCTGAGGCGGAAAGATCACCGGAGCCCAGCAGGTCGAGGCTGCGGTGACCGGGAGCGGCCACTGCACTCCAGTCTGAGCGACAGAGTGAGACTCCAACTCAAAAAAAATAAAAAATATATATACATATATATATATATATATAATTCAAGGAATAGAAAGATTGCCAAATGAGAGCAAAAAAGATTTGGGTACTGTCTCAACAAGCTTACCATATTTTAAATCTGCCTAGGAGTTTATGTGTAACCCCCCAAGTTAACCAAGAGTTGACAAGCATATAGTCTGATAAAACTTGGTTAACTAACACATTTTCAATTTCAGCACTAGTGGGTAAAAATAGATTTTTACTGACAAAGTTAATTTCTTTTTTTCAGCTAAAAATTAACACATGGAAGCATCATCTTAGGAAATTTCACTTGTTTTATATGCATGTATCTAACTCTAAAACAAACCTTATTTTTCTATTTTACCTATCCTTTCAATGTAATTATACAAATGCTATATATGTATGTTGCTAAGCTAAAGTTTTCATTGCAATTATGCTTGAACTTCTAATGGATACCCAGGGACAGCAAAGACATGTCTGAACAGGTCAATCAGCACATTACTAAGTGACATGCATGTCGCATGTATTGCAATCTTTAAAGCTCTAACTATGAGTACTTTCTGTTGCGCAATTTTTTAGAGAAGTATTTTTTTTTAATTACACAAACGTGATAAGGACACAAAACACAATGTTTTTTTCCTTCTGGACACGGAACTTTCATGAGAGTGTTGAGAGCCCCATTTCCTACCATCCCAAACCCCACCCTTGACCGTATTGCCCAATAAAGACCAGATTTTCCAAATGTTGCATTCTAGCTGGCTTTGCAACAAGCATAAGTCAGTCATTGGACATCCCATGCATATGGCAAGGTTTATCTTAATAGTATTTTGAACTGAAAATAAGCAAACATGTTTAAAATTGTAATATGCAAAGAATATTACCATACCTCAGTGCTTTATTTTTACTTTCATGCTACATAGTATCCTTTTTAAGTAATTATCCTTTATTGTCCCCAAATCCTTTTGGGGTCAGCAAATCATTCTTTATGAAAAAGTTTGTGGGGGAAGAAAAGAAACTGTAATTACCCTCTATGGGAAAATTTTTTTTCTGCTTCTGATGGGACAAAAGTAGTTCTTAAATATAATTTTACAAAACCTCAGTAGCATGCTGAAGTGTGGGAGGCAAAAGACATTTATGCAATTACTAAGTCTATCGCACATGTGAGCAAACATGAGGGTAGAGCTATTATGTTTCTGTACCCATTACTCAAATGGTCTGCCTTTATTTCAATACCCAGAGACATCTTTGGAGAAGGTCAAAATAGTCCCTTTATTATAATGCAAGATTTTTTTTTAAGGTTGTATTTATTTCTTTGCTAGAGAAATTTTATTTTGATATATGAATTAACAATAATCCAGTTACAATCAATTTAACAAAATTTTACAGAAAAGGTTTTGGTGGTATCCAAAAGGAATATGCAAATGTGATTCCTTATAAAGTAGAAGCAACACAAAATATTACATTCATTTTAACTAAGGCCAGACAATTGAGGTAAAGTGTGTGTCCACTGGCAATTGTCATTGTCATTCAAGTGTGGCAAATATTTTGTTCTAGTCTACCCAAAAGTCTCCCTCATTTTCAGGTTAATTTCCAGATTATTTTCCCAGGATGACTTCTCAGGACTACATGTCCCCTGCTTTGAGACAGGATACTGTGGCTCCCATAATGTGAAGTCTATTCTCTGGGGTGGCCAGACCTCAGCTGAGGGCAAATCCTTTTCAGAATCATTGTTCTGTTCCCATGACCTGGACCTGATTAAACAAATTACAGTGGCAAGCCCAGAAGTATTCCTCCAACCAGTTAGGCAGAAACTTGGGACCTAAGCAAGAAACAAGTCACAGAGGAGAGCAACAAAGTGTAGTTAATTTTTTGCTGGCAAGAATAAGCAAAGAAAATTGACACTATAAACAAGGGGCAGGATCCTATAAACCTGGATAGTGATGGTAAACAATAGCATGAAACAAATAAAATGACAAGCAATTACAGCCTCTGCAGTAAGTAGATGAGCAAACCTGATATATTAACTAGTTCAAATGTTCCAACTACACAATTTATGAGTCTAACAAAAGAAATAGAATAGTAACCAGTGCTTAAATTTTATATTTAAAAATGTCCATCAATACCATTCTATCCTTCCTATATTTTGTTTTTATAATTCATTTTCCATGTCTGTAGGTCTAATTGGCCATAGTCCATCTTGTTTTAAAAGTTCATCCTCCAAGATCAATCTCACTGGTTAAAATAAGCAATCTTTCCAAACTGTAAACATAAAACTTGCCTGGAAATAGCCTGCTTGCTTTTCCTTTGTAAACGTTAATCATTTCAAACTTAACATCACAGGCTTAAAATTCAATTCAGTTTGGTAAGTCACGAATTCAACTGACTTTAACATTTTAAATAATAAAAACCATTAATATGAAAGAGGATGTAGACACTGACTTATCAATATTCAAAATGGATATTTACAAATGTTCCCCCAGATAAAACAAGTTACAAGTGTTTGATTTAATAATATTATTCTGTTCCACAATCATTTTATGTTGAGGAATTGCATCGATATACAATTCCAAGGTCAAAGTCCATGTAATATCACCTTTAGATAGTTAAATGTATTCATTAATAAAAGGTATTTATATCTTGAAAAATTGAGAATATAAAAATTTAGAGAGAATATAAAAATTTAGCCAAGCTACAGTTAATCAATGTATCCATCCAAAAATCATTTATTGGACATGTATGTATATTGGGTATATTAGAACCTAAAAGTCACCATAGGTAGAACCAATATGGTCTGTGTGCACTACAAGAAGAAATTTTCAGTAGCACAGAAAGCTTTGCTTTTCCACAGGTCTCCTACCATCTGTGAGGAGGAGCTATTTCTTATTTTCTCCAAATAGGGAAACTCAAGATCATGGAGAGAATGAAATGAGACGTGAGTAGATACTGATATTAATGTCTCTATATTAGCCAGGAAATGTATTAAACAGCTATGCTTTTCCTTTTTTTCTGGAGATTCCAGCAAAAATGAAGAGAAGAGATGACTGGCACAATCATGGAAATAAAAGAGGGGAGGCTTCAAAGATTCCTATCCTTATCAACGCAGAACATTGTAAAAGAACTAAACCACAAGGGTTTTGTTACACATATTTTTTGGTTGTTTTAGAAGTTCACATTTCTCCTAAGCCAAGTGTGTTTTCTGTTTATCTTATACATTAAAAGAGTAATAAGCACTGGGCTCACTGGCTCAGCCTGTAATCCCAGTGCTTCAGGATTGCCTGAGCCCGCGGGTTTGAGACCAGCCCGGGCAACTTGGTGAGCCTTTGTCTCTACAAAAAATAAAAAATTAGTTGGATGTGGTAGCACGCCCCTGTAGTTCTGGCTACTTTGAAGGCTGAGGTGGAAGGATCGCTGGAGCCCAGCAGGTTGACACTGGGGTGCCGTGAGTGTGCCACTGCACTCCAGCCTGGGCGACAGAGTGAGACTCCAACTCAAAAATAATAACAATAATAGCAATAAGAATAAGCAATAGAAATAATTTTGTCCTTATAGATGGTACCTATAGTAATATTCATTTCAGGTGGTTTATTTTTATGTGAATAATTCTATCATTATGGCTTGTACCTCTAGCTTATATGCTATTTTTTTCTTGGGTATTAATATGATTTATAAGCATCTTTTATGAGACAATAACAATAAGAAGGATCTTGTTTGTGATGTGTTTTATAGTTTACAAAATACTTTTACCTACATTATCTCATTTGATTAATGACCCTGGCAGGTGGCCAGGGCAGCTATGTTTATCCATGCTTTATAGAAACAAAGACTTAGGGAGGTTATAAAATGTCTAAGCATCACACTAAGTAGCAAGTAGAGCTGAGATTTAAACTTAAATCATGTGCCTTCAAGCCCAGGTCACACAACCCAAGTTCAGTTTCCTTCTTTCAATGCTCTGTTTCCTATAATATTATGAACCCACGTGGATTGATGGTACCATGCCTTTTAAGCATCAATGTCACAGATGTTAATACATTTTATCCCATATTAATTAGCATCATATAACTAAATAGGCAATACATAAAAAGCCACTAGCTACTACAATGCATAAAGGATCCACCCCAAAATGATTAAATTAGCATATAATGAGTAAGTGGCCAAAAGTGAAGCAAGAAAATAGAAGGGCAATGATTCATTTTTATTGTTTGTTAGAGGAAAAGCATTTAATGTGAAATTTTCATAAAATAATTCCTCTAAGTGATTGGTTAATACATTAATCTTGCTGGGATAATTTATTTTAATCTTTTAAAAGAGATCTGTGGTAAAATGTGCTGAGGAGAAAATACTTGAGCTATTTTTAAGTCACAATAATAGCAATAAGAATAAGCAATAGAAATAATTGCTTTTCAGTGACCCTTGCCTATGCTGGGTCATGTCCTTCCCCATTTGATCCCTATTGTACTACCCACTAAAAGCAATATGGTTAGCAACTTAGAACATCACTTCTGAGCCAAGCGGTGGCTCAGCCTGTAATCTCGTGCCTTGGGAGGCTGAGGTGAGTGGATTGCCTGAGCCCCAGGGTTTGAGACCCACCTGGGCAACTTGGTGAGACCTCATCTCTACAATAAATAAAAAAAATTAGCCAGGCGTGGTAGCACACGCCTGTAGTTCCAGCTACTTGGAAGGCTGAGAGGGAGGGATCGCCCAGCAGGTCGAGGCTGCGGCGGCCGGGAGCGGCCACTGCACTTCAGTCTGGGCAACAGAGTGAGACTCCAACTCAAAAAAAAGAACATCACTTCTGCAAATGCTTTGTTCTCTATCCATATTTTCAGCTATTCAAATAATAGAATAATTTTTGAAATTTTTCTTGTTTAATTCAATTTACAAACATATATAGAGTACCGGATGACAAGTTTCAGGAAACACAAAGGCCAAAAGAACTTGGTCTATGAACTCAAGAAACTTGCAAGGGCAACTTCTATATGTTTAGCAATGGTTCCTCAGAGCCTAAATTTATACCTAGTAAATAACATTTTGGACTGACTTATCAACACTTTTCCCTTTTCTGACAATGTTTCCTATCTATAAGGATGGTCCCTGTGACTCTCTTACTCCATAGTTCTAGCAACACAGGATGTGATCAGGCTGGACAGTGGCCCAAGATGAACTAATTAGATTCACCCTCTTGCCTTTTGAATAAGGATACAGAGATTCTTGTAAATTAGCTCTGGGATGCAGGTCAGGTAGGCTCATGGAAACGAGGGCTCTGAATTGGCTAGGCATGATTTTAGGGTTGCCAGATAAAATACAGGCTGCTGTGTTTTTGCTTGCTAAATCTGGCAACCCTATGAAAGTAGAGTTAAGAAAACTACTCTGCAAAAAAGAGAGTAGAAACATAGAGATAAGGAAAAGCAAAGACTGTGGTGAATTTGTAGACAGGGAGGGGAAAAGATTGAGGTAAAAGAAAAATATCCCAAATGTTTCCGCGGTCACTGACAACTTTCCTGTCCTTGGTTCCAGTTCCTTGGGAGATCTGGTTGTATTTCTTACCTTTGAGTTCTGTGAGATTCCCTGCCTCTGTAAAGAGATCTTTTATTTCTTTAGATAGCCTATAGAAAATATGTTTCGTTTCTTTTCTTTTTTTTTTTTTTTTTGAGTTGGAGTCTCACTCCATCGCCCAGGCTGGAGTACAGTGGCACACTCACAGCCACCCCAGCATCGACTGCTGAGCTCAGACAATCCTTCCACCTCAGTTTTTCAAGTAGCCGGGACTACAGGCATGTGCTACCACGCTTCACTAATTTTTGATTTATTGTAGAGATGAAGTCTCGCCAAGTTGCCCAGGCTATTCTCAGACCTGTGGGCTCAGGCAATCCCCTTACCTCGGCCTCCCAAAGTGCTGGGATTACAGGCTTGAGCCACCGCACCCAGCCAGGAAATATGCTTCTTATATCAAACATTTCACAAGGCATATTTAATATTGTCACATTTTGAGAAAAGGTTTTTTATTATTTCACAAACTTTAAAGACTTCCCAGGTCCATGAAATATAAGAATAGAACACTCGTTTCCTATTTATCAAGAGTAGGGAAGTTTATCTCAAATACAATGAAATGTCTTGATCAATACTTCTAAAATTGTGGATATGGCAACCTGGGATTCATAAGAGGACTTCTTGGTTTCCTTAGAAATATTAGTTAATAAGTAAATTCATTTAATATATTTTCTTAAGTTATTATTCTGAAATGTCCCCAGAGTAGAAATTATCAACAGGCTAAAGTTAGTTTTTAGGTATTATCAATTTCCGTTATGCTTATTCCTCCTCTTCCTTTTCCATGCCCCTTTCCTTCTCCATTTCTCTTTCCTCCCCTCTCCCATTCTCCAACCTCCCTGCCTAAGTTTCTCTTAAGGAAATGAGGCCTTCAAGAAAGTCACTAACACCTCAGTGCAAATTAGTTGAAAGTGCTATTCACACTTATAGGATTTGCAATTTGAAATACTGTAAGAGAGGGAAGTCAATAGAACATTTCTGGCCTTGAACAACAACCTTGCTGTGTTGCTGTGGACAACAACCTGTCTACAACCCTATATGTTGTAGAGTTTGTATGAAATTCATATTAGATAATGAAGTGGGAGGACAGGTTATCATGGTGAATGTTCAAGAAGATCATCTTGGTCTAGGTCAGTTTACTCACCCTGGGACTGTGGCTAGGACTGGAGACGACTTTCACTGGAGTGGATCTGGGAAAAGGATTCATGGGCATGTGAGCTGGGGACAGTTGTCAGTCAAGCAGCAGCCCAACACTCAGGAGAACAAAGAAACAGAGCTGACAACGGGTCTAAAAAGAGGAGCAAGTGACAATCTGAAATATGCACTTGGTAGTATATTTCCAGGGCTAGTTATAAGGAGAGGCCAAATAAAAGAACTATATAATGGTAACATTCTTGAACCTGAATAGAACACAGGTGACTGGACATTTTAATTTTACCCACAAGCTGTCGGGTTTTTCCCTTTATTCAAAAACATCTCTCCTCTGCCTAAAACCTTACTAGTTGCATGTTCTTTTTATTAATAAACAATCTCTTTTTAGAGTTTTAAAGAGGATTTCTAGTCATTCACACTTTGAATTCAAACATGAACTATGAAAAAACCAGTCAGTTCCTATCTATGTTTAAAAATCTGGAAACACTCTTATGATTAGCAGTGAGGAAGAATTAATTTTGGAATAAGGAATACTTTGAAGTGCAGGCAGGCCCAGTTATGACAAGAAGGCAGCATTGATGGCACTTAGCATCTGAAGTGCAGGAATTATGAGACAAGATTTGGAAGACAAATGTACAAAGAGCCTTTAAAATCAAGTTTTCTAGTTTAAATTTTAATCTACATTCATCCATCCCACAAGACTACTCCCAAAAACCATATGGAAAGAACAATATATAGTATTTTCATGCATATTGCATCCTATCCCTCGGATTGTTAAAGACCCACGTAGGATCTACAGTTCCATGAGTAGAGGGAATAGAGATTCCAGCCCCCTACCTCCATTTTCTTAGGTGGGCATCTTGTGCACAATATACAATATGTGAGCAGCAATCCCTTCCCGTTTCCCCTTCTGCCTTCCCCATATACCCATCTATCCGGTACTTAATGAAATGTGACTGACTCAGCAAGACCCATTTCAAGTAGTACTTGATTTTCACAGAACAGGACTCTTCTCTATTGCTTTAAACTAATACTAGAGAAGTATCGTAGAATAATGACTAACTACCAACTCTGGAGCCAAACTGCTTGGGTTCAATCATGGTTTGTCATTTATTAGTGGCATAGCTGTAGGTTTGTTCTTTTACTTATAAAATGGGCTCATGGAAGTAACAACCTCATGAGTTTACTGTGGATCTATAATAAGATAATATATGTAACATACCTAGAACAATGTTTGGAACATAATGAGCATTTGACATATATTTGGAAATGCTATAACTCAGCTTCTGCTGGTAGCATATCTCTATCCCAATGTACTTTTTGGAGCTCGTATGTGTCTAATTTCTCTAGTCAATGAAAAAAATTGATTCATTTGTGTATACATAATGCTTGGTTTTAAAAAAATACAAGTTTTTAAAGATACTTCATACATTTTTGATGAATAAATGAGTAAACCTCTGGGACATGGACGCCAAGGAGATTCTTCTCTTGGGAAAACAGAAGAGTAAAATTGGAGATAAGATTAAACTACACTGAGGCCAAAAGGATCATGAGCTCTAACAGTTAGTTAGAGAGGTCAAGAAAGATACAATAATGCTAAAAAGGGACTTTCTGTTGTTTGTTTTTGTTTTTAACAAGTAGGCAGGGAAACTGAGGGAAAGGACTTTAACATAGATGAAATGCCTAATTCATAAACTCATTCTAAATGTATTGTAACAGAGTTGGTCAAGTAGCTAGCTGTAGCAAATCCTGTAGAAATTGTGTGGGGTTCAAGAAATTCCCAGGAGAACAGTAGTGAACAAAAATTTCCCAAATATTTTTTTTAAGATAAAGTATGTTCTAAGATATATAACAAGGTTTTGTGGTTGTAAATTTTAGTGGTTGATGTTTTTAAGGAAAAGTAATTTTATCACCATCTTTGTCATTGCACAATATACTAAGCCAACTTTATGTGTCAAGCACTAAAAGATATAGAACAGTAGTTTCCAAACTATTCTTGGAAATCTGTGACATGGAGCAGGTGTGGTGCCCAGGGACAGAATAATACATGTACATATATATTTTCTCAATCGATAGATACTAAAAGTATAACAACAGTCAATGACATCTTTTGAAAATTAAAAAAAAGTTGAGATGCACTACTGTATTTAGATGGTATTTACAGGGAAAAAAAAAAGAACAAAAAGACTATAGAACGGAAAATGATATTTTTTAGAGTAAAGAAATGTCCAGGTCAGGCACGGTGGCTCACACCTATAATCCCGGCACTTTGGGAGACCAAGGTGAGAGGATTACCTAAGCCCACGGGTTCGAGACCAGCGTGGGCAACTTGGCGAGACCTTATCAGTACAATAAATCAAGAAAAAAAAAATTAGCCAGGCATGGTGGCGCATGCCTGTAGTTCCAGCTACTTGGAAGGCTGAAGTGGGAGAATCACCTGAGCCCTGCAGGTCAAGGCTGCAGTGGCCGGAAGCATGCCACTGCACTCCAGCCTGGGCAAGAGAGTGAGGCTCCAACTCAAAAAAAAAAAAAAGAAAAAAAGAAATGTCCAGGTCCCATGCAATAGCCTCTTTTAGGCAACACAATCCTGTGGTTTGTCCAATTCCTTTCCAGTAGTGTGCTACATTCAGTATTGCTCAAGAAAAATTGCCATCTGTAGATCTTAGACATGTTTTTGTTATTCTGAAATTTCACTGTAAGTTTTCCTCTAAAGATAATCACTATTAACATTTTCTTATATTCCTTCTAAAAATGTTTCTCTGCATATTTTTTACTTATAAAATTGGGATTATTCATATTGCATGTGTATGTATAGTTTCTCCTTTAATTTCATTTTAAATTTTGAAAGTTGCCTTTTTGCCAGGCAACTTTACTCACACCTATAATCCTAGCACTTTAGGAGGCCAAGACGAGAAGATTGCCTGAGCCCACAGGTTCAAGATCAGCCTGGATAACATGGTGAGACCTCATCTCTACAGTAAATCCAAAAATTAGCTGGGCGTGGTGGCTCACGCCTGTAGTTCCAGCAACTTGGGAGACCGAGGCGGAAGGATTGCCTGAGGCCAACAGGTCGAGGCTGTGGTGGCAACAGAGTGCCTGGGCAACACAGTGAGACTCCAACTCAAAAAAAAAGAAAGAAAGAAGGAAAGAAGGAAGGGATGGAAGGGGAGGGAAGAAAAAAAGAGGGAGGGAGAGAGAGAGAAAGAACGAAGCCTTTTCATACCACAAAATGTAAGGATTATTAAAATAACTGTTTGCCTATACAATGACAAAAGTAAAAATAAGTTACAGAGTGAGGTTCTGAATGAACCCCTTGTACTGGGTATTTTCATGGAGAGGCTTTATTAGATCATCTCCTATAACAGTGCTCTATGTGAAGTCCTCTTAATTTTGCATTTAGAAACAAAGTCTCTGGTGAATGGTGACACTAGGTAAACACTAAAGAACAAGGACAGTGGCCAAAAGTCAACAATTCAATTCGAGATGAAATTTTCAAAGAGCATCTATTCAGTAACACACCCACTTCTGCCTTTACCATACACAAGTAAACCTAAATAACCTTAGTGTAGTTACAGATTACTGATGCTCTAATCTCAAACTGGCTTCTCTTTGTTATAATTTAGCTAAGATCCAGTTTTGCATGGATAAAAAGAATCTCTCTCTAAATTCAGTAAGCTTAGATCACTTATCAAGATTATTATAGAGCAAATTTATATACTTCAGTTGGGAGAACAGATTCCATGACTTGCAAGAATTCTTGCAATGATATGGGGACTATCTCAATTCATCAAAGTTTATGATGGACATTTAGTTGTCTATCATGAGCTTTCACATGAAACTTAGGCATTCATTTTGTTCACTGGTAAAATGTAGAATTGCTGGCCTTCCTCTCTAGGCACTTAAGAAAACATAGTTTTCACAGTTTGATATAAGTAGATCTTAAAAATTTTTTATTATAAAAAGAAAATATGCTCAATAAAGAAATATTGGAAAATACAACTAAATGCAAAGAGAAAAACTAATTACAAAAAGTTAATCACTTCTAACATTTGGGTATACGTCCTTCTCTGCTTTCCCAGTTACAAACATATTTTTAGTCACTTTGCCCCAAAATAGGTATCATATTATACACACTATTTTAAGCTTTGCTTTTTCATTAATTATGTATATTATGAGCACTTTCCCATGTTAATAGTCTTCTAAAGTGACTTATTTAATGGTATGCATTGTTTAGTAAAAAGTTATGTCAAAATGTGCTTAACAAAACCCAGATTGGGGGGTATTTATGAGGGAAAAAAATCACTGTGATGAATAACTCTGCAAACATGACTTTGCCCACATCTTGTGATTTCCTTAGGATAAATTCTAAGTATTATTTCTGGGCCAAAAGGAACACCCAGTTTAAGACATTTGCCTCATATGGCCAAGTTACCCCCCAGAAAATTAATACCTATTTAATTCCTATTTAACTCCTAAAATTAATAACTGTTTAGCTATGATAGCCATACAAGCTCTATAGAAATGGGTGTTCTTTCCCCCTGCCCCCAAGCCCTCTTTCTGCATCCAGTGTTTAAGCAGTACTTAAGAAAAGGAATTTTGTCTTATAATTGTTTCCCTAATTCCTAACACAGTGTACTCTGTGTTCAGGAAATATTTACTAAATTAAAGAATGAGTGAATAAGTAAACATTCTTCTAAGTTAAACATAAAGTGATTACGGGGATATAATAGAATGGAGAGGAAAAGAAATAAAAACTAAACAAGGAATCAGAAAGCTGGTTTTGCTCCTAACCAATTTCATCACTTTGAGTAAATGATTTGACCTGTCCTACCTCTTCTGAGAATTGGCTTCATGGACTTGCAACCCGTGCAGTCACATAGGGCCCTGCACTCAGAGGTACCCTGTTGTTGACTTACTGCTCTGCCACTGTTGCCTTCTTGAAATTCTTAATAGTTTTTGAGCAAGAAACCCAACATTTTCATAGTACACTGTGTACCGCATGTTGCATATCTGGTCCTGCCTATACTTCCTCATCTGTACAACAAGATAGCACAGAAAATGAGGCCAAGTCAAGCCATAGCAATCTGATTCTATGAGCGTTTCCTGAACTCCACACAAAAGGCTACAATGTAGGTACATAAATACCTTAGAACAAATTTGAGAGCCATTCAAATTGCATGATAAAGATCCTTCATTATGTAAAACACTCAGTTCTTTTCTCTGACCCATTTCCATCAATGGTGTCCTTCAGCCTATCCCTTCTAATTCTGGTTCATAATTGCATTGGATTATACTAACTTCTGCGATACTGCAACCATTCACCTTTAAGTATGAAGGGAATGGCAAAGGGAAATTTCCTTCTGATGACAAATTCTTCTGGTCTGAAAAGAAAGACATCCAATTCAATACAACATTCTCATTTTCTATAATGAGGGTATTGAGCAAAAAGAAAGAAAGAAAGACTTTAAAAGATCATTTTGAATTTCTAAACATTAACTCATAGATAATCAGAATCTTGGTATAGTATGGTTCCTTTCTCTCTCTCTCTTTTTTAAATCTCTTTCTTCATCCCCAAATTAAGTATAATTTCATAGTGGACAATTCTCAGATACAACTATTCCAGAAGAAAGCAAATGCTGCTCCAAGTTTATTTTTCAGTAATCATTTTGAAAATGAGTAATGAGCTACAGAGGATAAAACACAGCAAGCTGCCCATGAGAACAGCATGTAAATTACCTATTTTAATTCTTACTCTAGAAAAATACCATCTTTATTTTTAAACATTTTTATCTAAGCAGTTCAAGCTATTTCAAGATGTTATCTGTTTTAACACACATAATGAACTATGGAGGGCAAACATTCTACCATTTTACGGAGATATAGAAAGTGAAAATAACCCACACCAAAATTACACACAGCTTAGATCTCTGAGTTGAATGCTCTTTGCTGCATCTCAAAATGTTTACTAAAAATTTATGACCACCGGACTTGGTGGCTCAGCCTGTAATCCCGTGCTTTGGGAGGCTGAGGTGAGTGAATTGCCTGAGCCCGCGAGTTTGAGACCCGCCTGGGCAACTTGGCGAGACCTCATCTCTACAATAAATCAAAAAATTAGCCGGGCGTGGTAGCGCGCGCCTGTAGTTCCAGCTACTTGAAAGGCTGAGGTGGAAGGATCGCTGGAGCCCAGCAGGTCAAGGCTGCAGTGGCTGGGAAAGGCCACTGCACTCTAGTCTGGGTGACAGAGTGAGACTCCAACTCAAAAAAAAAAAAAATTCATGACCAACTAATGGACTGAAACAATTTGGGAGTAAATTTTTTTTAATGTTTTAAAAATATTTACTCTTTAGACTTCATTAGACTTCATTATGTGTAGACAAACTACATGATTTAAATCCTCCTGACAACTTTGTCTTACCCCTAATAATTATTATTAGTGGTGTTTTTCTACAGAGTATGTGTCTGGGATAATTTTGATAATACTGGCATTGCCTGTATTCTGAGCCTCTCCCTGAGAGCTGGGTAGATAGAAAATAACCACAACATATGTACATCCATCAGTGCACAGTTAGCAAAGATACCTTTTCTGGTTCAAGTTTTCTGTCAATTCTGCTTTCTGTTTGCAAAAATATAATAACATTTTCAACATGTCATCCATAAAAAGAGTAAAGTAGTAGGGACATTTGGAAGGTCAAATAACTTTTTACTGCTATAGTTCAAATTAAGATATCAAATAAGTTAATAGTCTAATTACCAGAATGAGTTAAAGTGGCTTTGGTAAGGGTTTGCCTTATTCTCGGGAAATAAGGTAAGCAATGAGAGAATCTGGTTCATCTAAGAGCTATTGAGGCACGTGGTCAACTCTGTGTATGTGATTTTGAATGCATGTGGGGAGATTTTTACATTCATTCATTCAAAAAAGATTATTGAGTTACTAACATATACTAGGCATTGGGCTAAGTGCTGGTGAAAGAGATAGATAAGATGTATCAGATAAGATTAGGTTCAGCTAAGAGTAGCTAATGCCCTCAAACAGCATTAGCTTAATCAAGACAGAGTTTGATTTCTCCTACCTGTGTAAGTCTGAAAGAAACTGTCCCAAGCTGCTATGTTGGCCCTGCTGCCTGAAATCCTTAAGGACCCAGCTATATCCAGGCATCTACTCTGCCATCCGTAGGGTGTGGCCCTTTTCCTTATCATCCAAGATGGATATACATCCCTCCCATACACGTTGCAAGCAGTAGGTGGGAAGAAAAAAAGAAGCAAGACCAAGCATTTGCCAATCATATTTTAAAGAAATTTCCCATAACTGCCATACATTTATCTGCTTTCATTTGCAAGAACCCAATTCTGGGGCTCACATCTAGGTGCAGAGAGCCTGGGAAATATGTCTTTAGTTCGAGCGTCAATGTGTCCAACCAGAAAATCAGAGAAGGTCTAATAAGGAAGAAGTAATGTTAGCAATTCCTGTCATACATGGCTTCAGACCTCTTGTATATAACACCCTAACAGAACTGGAGGAAGAAGCAAAGAGAGCAGAGTTATCTTAAGGAATAATTTACCAGTTTCAAGAAATACCTGTAGAGGTAATGGTAATTAGCAACACAACGTTATGTACCATTTTCTCTAGGAAAGCTTCCCCAATCTCTCCTTACAGTCACAAGATAGATGCCCTTTTTACAAGCTTTTATCATCCATCTCACACAGTATCTATCATGTCATTTATTGCTGATACAATAATTATCTGTTCTCTCTTCCCCACTCTTTTCCACCCCCACTTCGTTGTAATACCTTGAACCAAAACCTGAATGTATTTTTCTTTGTATCCCCAGTATCCCTAGTCTAATATGTTACTTATACTAGATTCATGAAAAGTGTTTATTACTTAAATTGGCTGAATAAGTAAACTGCAAATAAAGACTCTCTAAACAAATGTATTAAAGGTACCATAGATTGATAGTATAGAGATAACTTCTCCAGCTATCGAAATATTTAGCACCAAGTTTTTGCTTATGAACATAAGTAAATCTTTCAGCTTCATCAATATTTAGAACATCATCTGATCTGAGCATGTTAAATATTGCTGGAAACTTAAAATTAACTGCATTTTGTCAATGATGAATGTTATGACAATTATAAATATTTTAAAATCACACTTTCATCAAAATTGTCAAAAAATAACTTTCTTAAAATACTTTAGTAAAATACATAAATAGCGAATTCTATCCACTCTGTATGAACAGTCAAGTTGGGCTCAGAATGACACAATTGGAAACCTAAGAGCATGTTGACTCTCTAACCCATGTTTCTTTTAGGTCTATACTCTTTCCTAAGTCTAGTGGACAGCAAGGCTTTTGTCAAAATGGGTTCGACACAGTTCAGTCTCTCTCCTTCCCTCTGTTATTCAACACAGCATAGTAAAAAAGAGAGAAATTTAAGCTGATATGATTCATTTTCTCAGCCCTGTTCATTTAAATCTGTTCACATTTCTTATTGTAATTATTCATAACTTTTTCTTGATTTTCTTAGGTCAGACACATATGCTCTTCAGATCAGAAATTCAACTGATAAGACATTTTTTACAACTGCCTGGTTTTAAGAAAAATGTATCCAAAAGAGAAGAGTGTTGTTAAAAAGTCTCCATTTTCCTCCCATCACTGTGCACTGTTATTCTATGATTCATTCAGTTACTAAACATTTGTTGAATACAAACTGTGCACAAGGCAGAGCCTATGATAATGCAAAAATTTGCATTTGCAATACATTTTGCCTAATCTGGGCTATATGATATATTACAATTAACGACAAATGTTCTATTTTAGATTATTATTTATATAATTCCACATGTAACTGAATCAAACATTGAATTGGAGATTCAGGAAAATAGCTTGCAAATCAAATATGCATGTGTGTAAGCGTATAATTTTCTATTAAAAGATATGAATTGTTAAATGGGAGAAAAATATCTTGCTTTACGCAAGAAGTGACCCAAAATAGTACCTAAAAATAGTCTATTTAGAGAGTATCCTTTCATTGTCTAAAACACTAACAATGGGGAGAAAATGAGTCTTTCTCATTCTTTCATTTGTCCCTTGGGTTTACAGTATGAGATCTAATAGTCTTTGTCACTTACAGCTACATATATCATTAGTGACTATTAATGTCCACAGGTTTTCCTCCCAGCTCATTTAGCTGTGTTATTTTATTTTCTAAGTACTACATATTACTTTTATCATATTACTTTCTCTAAGAAAAATTTATGTTTAAAAAGAGAGCCATAGATCCCTTTAAGAAACTAAATTATCATGCTGACTTTTTTCTGTCCTTCAGTGTCTCACTCAAAGTAACTACAAATCCTTAGTAATTTTTAAGCCAGGTAGACAGCTCTATAGAATGTAGCTATTTTCATACACTGCTGTGCTGCTCTTGGGCCCATGCCATTTTTTTCTTTTCTATATGGAATAGTCTATAAAAAGCAAAAGGGAGTGTTAAAACTAAGAAAGGATAGAAACATAACTCACTGGCAGGTCACAGTAATACTAAACAGAAAAATGTTTCAAATATAGAGTGCTTTGTAAAATATAGAGCATTATGTAAATGTAAGTATTATTATTCATTCACTTAAATAATACTTATCGAATGCCAGATGATAAGGATACATAAAATGCTCCATTTAGGAAGTTTGAGGAGAAAGATATAAACTGTAAGAGCAATTCAGTAGAGATGTATAGGGGCATGTGGTGGAAGAAGGAGTAAACCAGGCTGGTCCAAAGGAATCAGGGATGGTTTCTTATCAGAAGTAACTTTTGGGGTCTGGGCAAGGTGACTCACGCCTATAATCCCAGCACTTTGGGAGGCCGAAGTGAGAAGATTGTCTGAGTCCACAGGTTTGAGACCAGCCCTGGGTAACTTGGTGAGACCCCATCTCTACAATAAATCAAAAAAGTTAGCCGGGCATGGTGGCGCGTGCCTGTAGTTCCAGCTACTTGGAAGACTGAGGCAGAAGGATCACTTGAGCCCAGCAGGTAGAGGCTGCGGTGGCCGGAAGCGGCCACTGCACTCCAGTCTGGGCGATGGAGTGAGACGCCAACTCAAAATTAAATAAAAATAAAAATTAAAAAAATAAGAAAATTAACTCACACTGTAGTCCCACCTATTGGGGAGGCTGATGTGGAAGGATCACCTGAGCCCAGGATGTCGAGGCTGCCATGAGTCATGATTGTCGTGATTATGGCACTGTGCACTCCAGTCTGAGTGATACTCTGACTCTAAAGAAATAAATAAACAACTTCTTAGCCCAAAAGTTCTTTCTTTTTTTTTTTTTTTTGCGTTGGAGTCTTACTCTGTTGCCCAAGCTGGAGTGCAGTGACACGCTCACGGCCACTGAAGTCTCAACCTGCTGGGCTCAAGTGATCCTTCTGCCTCAGTCTTCCAAGTAGCTGGAACTACAGGCACGCGCCACCATGCCCGGCTAACTTTTTTGATTTATTGTAGAGATGAGGTTTCGACTGCCCAGGCAGGTCTCGAACCCGCGGGCTCAGGCAATCCACTCACCTCAGCCTCCCAAGGCGCGGGATTACAGGCCGAGCAGCATCATAAGAACAGGACCTAGAGGGTAAGGAAGATGGTGAGGTGGAAGTGA
>CAUYQG010056044.1:0-28026 GCA_963574415.1 Tarsius wallacei | reverse complement strand
TTCTGTTTATTTACTAGAATGCAGTCTTTATCTTTTTGTTATTGTTGTTAGATTAGAAAATACAGTTTATTTGGAAAGTAAATTAGAGAAGGAGTAAGAGAGAGAAGGAAGGTTCACCTCCCCAAGGTATGGGAGGGGGCCAAAACTAGGAAACATGGCCTGGCCATAGCTCAATGATCACATGGCCTGGTCAGTGCTTAACAAAGCAATGGTAACTGGCTGCTCAAAGTGGAATCCTTTTAAATTTTCCCTTCCATGAGGGGAAGGTCATTAAGGTGATTGGGTGGTGGTCTGCTCCATGACATCACACAGGACAGGTAAGCACAATTACTGATATCAGGCAGATGGGTGGGTTAGTCACATGAAGAGCTGATTAGGTTAACTTGATCACAAAATAAGCTGGGGAGAGGGTTGTAAAGCGATTATCAATAGCTACCTCTGAGAAACTGGTTCTGTCCTTAGCTTGTGATTAGAGGGAAATTGAAGTGACCTGTTAGAAAAACATGACAGATCTAGGCAATATGAAAATGGCTGGTCTTTGGTTATATTGACTCCATCTTATGTCCTTTTACATATTCTATTACATCTATCCCTCCCTCAGTCCGTCCATCCATCCATCCATCCATCCATCCATCCATCCATCTATCCATGTACCTGTCTCATCATCTTCATCATTCTCAGTGGCAGCAGCAGCATTTCTCTATCTGATTAACACGGCAAATGAGTGCCGGGTCAGTGTGTGGATGGGTGGTAGGAGTAGAAATTATTTTTCTTGGGACCCTGATGCTGTCAGACAGACGAGGAAGGTCCCAGCTAGCTTGGCATGCATGTCACTGTTCTAAATCTTCTGACATCAGAGATGGTTTGAAGTGATAATGACCCTCCCATGGGAGTGGTTGAACAAATGTGCCTATCCACGTTCATCTTGGCCCGAGTTTCTCTCCGTAAATACCATGGCATCAGGCGGAGAGATCGGGAGAGTGTCCGGTGGCCTGTGAATGACACCCAGGAAACACCTTCTGATGCAGCAAGTGACGGTGCCCGTGAGCGGTGACCATCTGATGGACTGCGGGAGCAGCACAGCCAGGTCCTCCGAGGCGAAACTCAAACTCTCTTTTCTTACATTTCCGGGGGAAGTTCCAGGGAAAGCAGAACTGTTGGATGCAACTGTCTTTCGGCCTAGCCTGGACTAGGTTTCCCCCAGGGAGAGTTCGAAGACGCATCATCTCCGCACCGAAAAGAACAAAAAGGGGAAAAGAAGCCACTTGCCTCTTCGTTGCTCCAACACGCTGCAAGACGCCAGCCGAGGCGGTGCACCCACGAGGCCCAGCGGACGGCCCCGTCCCCGGCGTCCTCGCCCTCTCAGTCCCAGCAGTGTTCCCAAGGGCCTCCAGGCTCTGACCTCAAACCTCCCCGAACTCCCTCAGCCTCGCCTTGCATTCCCCTTCCTCCTCTCATTCCAGGAAGTTGCATCCTCCTTTTTCCAGAATAAACCAGTAGCCTCTGTCATCATGACTTTTACCATGAAAATCACAAAATAGCTGGGTCAGTAGCTTTCAAGATGATGACAACACCACACCACCAGCTCTTTCACTAAATGATGGTGGAAGTGAGGGGTTAATTTAAAGTTTAAATGTCTCCTTTTTTACTCAGGACAAATGCTTGAGTCATCCCTCCCCTCCATACTATTTTATTTCAGCATAAATGGAAACCACCGAGGGGTTCCAGGAAGGAAGTGACATGGGACACTGGATCAGACGTCTGCTGGGCTCCTGTGAGGAAAATGGATGGGGCAGGGGAGTCCTGTGGCAGGAAATCACCACAACGGTCCCTGGCAGGGATAGCGTGATCCAAGGGTGGGTGAGGAAGGCAAAAAGGCAAGCAGGCAGACTCGAAAAGTTGTGGAGTCAGCAGGACTCGTGACTGGGGGAGGTGGCCATGGGGACAGAGGTGGGTGCAGTGGTCTCAGTGCCGCTTGGGACAGATGGGCACCCAGGCGTCAAGGCGGAGACTTCTGCTCCCCGACCTTACCTCTGAAGATGTGACAACACAGCTGAACCGTCGCCTTGGAAACATACTCAGGTGGGGAAGAAGATCAAACCTGTGCAGACAAAATTGGTTTCCGTTCTTCCTTTTTCTTTTATCTTTTGTGGGTTCTGAGATGGCCTGGCTCTTGGGAAACGTAGCTCAGACGACATGAGTTATGAAGTGTCGTTCAGCAAGAAGAGAGATGATCAGAATTAGAACACAGAACCGAGGGGTGCACCATGGAGTTAGAGGTCTCTGATGCTCCTCCTGTCTCTTCGTCACTGTGCCTCTTTTGCTCGCAGGAAAGAGTTGCTCTCTAAGTCCTACACCACCGCCCTCTTCCAAGGCAAACGGTCTGGAGAAGGGAGGAGGCGAGGCCCCTGCACCTCATGGGCCTTCCTCGCTGGTGAGCCTCTTGGAAGCCTCTAGAAATCTGCGCTCGGTGGGCAGGGGTGGGACAGAGGTGTGGCACGAAAAACACGAGAACTGTATTTGTGGGTTTGAACCCTGGTCTGATGCTGAGTAGCTTTACCGCCCAGGTTTCGTGCTCATCCTTGACAGATGCTGCCCATTTGCTGTGAAAGAAAGATTTTTCAGGAAATTTCTGTCAGTCCCTTAATGCGTAATTCGTCTTCACTCGTCTGAGCCTCTTTTCTCATTCTTCCGTGGTGGTTGCGAAGATTCAAGGAGAAAGCTACATGTGCATGCATCCCGTTGCCTGGCAACCTCGGGTCCCCAGGAGATGCTCTTAGAAGCTGGTGTGTGGCAGGGACCCTCTCTTCCCAGGGTTGAGCTCTTGACCCCCTACCTCCTGCTCCTCCAGGCCTTCCAAGCTTTCCTCTTGTTGGCAACAGAAGCCTGGACGGGGGCGGGGCTCTTTGTGGGGGAGGGGGGGTAGGCACGGGTATCTGAATTCCCATTTTCGTGGACATTTCACCCATAGCCCCTTTAACCTTCCTCCCAAATTTTGCTGGCAGTGCTTGAGATTTACAAGAGTTGTCTTCCAGTGGAGACACGTTGAAGGGCCGGTCATGGAATACCGCTCCTACTAGTGGTGGGAGATTCGGGGGACGAGGGAGGGGTATGGAAAGTGCTCTTCGTATGCAGCCATGACCACCACGAAGCATGGTCAGGCACGGCATGGAGTGTGTTTGAGGCAGCTTCTGGGTTAATTCATAAAGCAATGTGTGGAAGGTGCTTTGACTCCAGTGGGCTCAAGTCAGTCCCACGAGATGACTAAGCCCACCAGAGGCAGAGCTGGGCTTCGGACTTGGGTCTGTCTGGCTTCCCGGGCCATGCATGCTCTGAATATCACACGCTCTGCATCTCATAGGAAGTGCTGTAGACCCACTCCTCCTTTCATGATCAGGTTGGACTTCTCCAAATGAGTGATGGTTGTGCATTTACTTGGTTCTTAACCAATATGCGGAGAGTCCCTTCCCAGCATATTCAGGAATGAGTGAAATCGTTTCGTACTCTGTTTCTACTCTTTGCTTCTTCCAACCTGTCGTTTGTTTTTCTTCTTACTTGCATGTGTATCATCAGGCAGTGACTCAATTCGCCTCTCTTTACACCTCCTGGAATGGGAAAACAGAGTTCTGAGATGTTTGCAACCTTCCTCTCCAGATTCGACCACATCCATTCGGCCCACCTGCGACACCCCCATGCTTCCTGAAGCACAGACTGCCTCCCTAACTAGCAGCGAGGCCAAGAACGACCTCAAGATGGGCTTTTGCCCACCTGCGTTCTGTGCTCGTCCTCCACAGACATGCCCACTTGCTATGAAAGACAGATTTTTCGGGAAACTCCTGTCAAACCGCTCATGTTTAATTCCTGCAAAGACAGTTTGGTTTATGTTGACAACAGCAGTGACAAAACAAGACTGCAAGTGGAACAGCCGTGGGCGAAGTCAACATCCGGCAAGGCCAAGAAAGAACTTAGAGGCCAAGGCAAAAGCAAACAGTCACCCCGGACAAGACCCTTTCGCTCCGGGCACTGACGCTGGACTGCGAAGTGGCGTAAAGTGTAGGCAAACACTTTCAAGCACAATTAAGCAGAAAACCCAAGATCTCCTGGAATTGTGTTCTGTGGGCACATTACACTCTAGGAACAGATTTCTTTAGTGCTACTGATGTGTGTGTTGAAATGAGTTGTTGATGTCACTCGAATGACCAGACAACCAGAGCTTAGAATCTAGACCTCTAGAGAAATGTAGGCATTGCTCCAACTTCTCTGAGAGCATGCAGAGGCCTTCCAAGACCCCTCTGGGGCACCCTCTGTACCATGGGATAGCCAGGGTGTCCTGCAGGGCGTGGAGATTCCTCCCTTGACAGTCACCTGGTGTCTTCGTCTGAGTACACTCCACACAGAACAGACACGCAGTGCATGATGTAGAATTTAAATGCAGTTTTTATTTTGAACTCGTGGTGGGAAAAAATAGAATGTTTGGACACTAAATGTGGGTGCTCACTTGAAGTTGCTGCTCCATGGATAGTCATCTTTTCTCTACAAACTCTTTGTGCTTAACTGGTTAATCAGATACCTCTACAATTCAAGGCAGAGCCTAACTTTCCAAACACGGTCTCTCATTTCTACTACATGTGAAGGAAGCTTTCTTCAGGCGGCCTTAACTGTCAACAGTAACCACATACATGCATATATAGTGTTTATGAACATATGATTATAATGATACAAACATATACTTAAAATCACTGGCTGCTTTTGAGTATTCAATAACATTTATTAGCCATAGATGCATATGTATCCAAAATTTGACCAAAAGAAAAAAAAAAAACACACAAAAAACAAAAAACACCAGTATAAATTCTCTGAAACCTGTTCTTAGAAACTTTAAGACTTGGGGCACCAAGCTGAGAACCATGCTCTAAATTTAGCTGAAGTACTGCCTCCTACAGAAAGCCTGCTTTGATTTCCACAAGATGTGCTAGAATAGCAAATGTAAGAGCATAAATGAATAACATAAATAAAGCCAGAATGGGCTCTTTGCCAAAGCTACTGAAATTGTTAAGCCTCTAACTTGACTGAGATTGAACAGGAGAGGGAAAATGCAGATAAATAGTATTAGAAATGAACTAGATGACATAATGCAAATGCAGCAGATATTTAAGAGAAAATATTATGCAAATTGCATGTACACTTATTTAGGCAGTTAGATAAAACAGTTAAATTTCTAGAAAAAAATAAACTATCAAGAACTTTCTCAGGAAGAAATAGAAAGCCTGAATTGTCTAATTATACTGACATAAATTGAGTACCTAGTTAAAATTTTTCATACCAAGAAAATCACAAGTCCTGGAGGTTTTGTACAGGGGAGTTCCACCAAAGTGCACATCTTACGTTTAAGTCTCACACAGGAGATACCCCAGCTCAAAACTACAGACAGTTGTGCCACGTCACACAGAGATGCATGATAGGCGGGATTGCTCAGGCACGAGTCACAGGGTCCAGGAAAGCACGTAAGGAAGTAGAAATGGGAGCATTCAAGTGTTCATCCCTGTCCCAGTGTCCTAAGCAATTCCCACAACCAGGACTGAAGTCAGAGAGGAGGGGTCCGTGAAGTCACAGGTGAAGACCATGACACAGAGAGGCCATGAACGGGGACTGATGCCATCAATGTCCCACAGGGAACTTGCAGGTAATGCATGCAGCAGGGTTTATAGCATTTTCATCATTGTGATCATCCAAACAGAATATACTGGACTGATAAGATGTCATTATAAATACAGAAATCGAGCCATTTCATTGCAGTATTTCAATGTAGATTAGACAGCTACACCTGCAGTGAGCCTGTTTTCAAATCAAGTCATGTTCTAAGGTACTGGGAGTCAGGGCTTCACGTATGAATAATGGCTGGAGAGGGGCTCAATAGCCCATAATCCACACACAGAAAATGCAAGGTAAAGGTTGGGCCTTTATTATTTTTTAAAAAATCCTTACTTACTGGCATTAGAGGATAATCATGTTAATATATTTAATGGTTAATATTTGGCTAGAGTCAGTTGGTCAAGCCAAGGTATTCATTCAAGTCAGTATTCACTGCTGGGTGTTAATCCACACCAAAACATCTCCACAAAGTGGTCCCCAGGAAGAAGGATGCTCTGTGGACAGCATTCCTGAGTTGCAGTAACAGCGATACACCTCAAACTAGCGGCAGGTTTATTTCTGGGTGTGTGGAACTGTTTCGCTTTCTTGTCCTTCCTTTGCACTTTTTCCCCACAGTTTGTCTTCTGCCACATCTCTTGACCTCCAGATTTGGGGCCCTCTTGGAATATGAAATGCTTAGGAAAGAACAACACCGGAGGCCCAGTGACTAGGAGGAACATGACACGTAGGGCTAAACATTTTGACAATGAGGATACTGAGACTCACCAAGACTGTCCAGGATGGATGGCTAGGACACCACAGGGTGTGGAAAGACAGAGCCAGCGAGGAGTAGATTTCTGCCTCGAACGAGATTTTGAACACAGAAGAGAAATCCACCGTAAAGTCACTCGAGGCGTTCCCGGCTTTTATTTCTCCTGCAGCTCCTAGCTCTCTAAAAATGTTCCTCCAGTTTAATGGGAGAAAGAGGCAGACCTTGAGTTCAGATGGGGCCATGACCGAGGGAGTTTTCTCCCTTCATAGGGGCAGATGGTGGTCAGGCAAGGCCTCTCTCAGATGAAATAGAAATTGTGTAGCCGTGGTTGACCGATGCGTGGCACACGTGACCTGTGCATGGGAGGGCAGGGGACGAGGGGCTCCTCTGGGGAGCAATTCTTGATTGGCAGGTGAGGGTGGGCGTGACACAGAGCCTCCGCTTGGCTCGGAAAGTGACAGCGGCTAAAAAATGGCGATCCCCAAGGTCTCCCAAAGGACTGTGGGGTTAAACTTTAGACAAAGCCTGCATCCCTGTTGCATCCTACCTGAACTGCCTCAGGTTCAACTCAAATCCCTTGCAGCCCTCTCTTCACTTGCATCCTAAGAGCCTTTCTACACACTGTCGTGTTTAAACCTTTCCATGGCTGTGAGATCACGATAAGCCCTGTTGGCTGACGAGATGACTAAGGCTTCAAAAATTTGCAATACTTTCTGTAATGGAAGGAAGAAAGCTTATTTCTTCAATCAACCAGGACGAGTTCTTTCAAGAAGATTTTGGCTGAGAAGGTGGCTTGGTAATGTTTTCGAGGGGTTTGGGGGCATGACGATGGTGGAAGACTCGCAGACTGGGGATAAGGGTTTTCAGGCTGAGGACGCGGAAGAGAGACACTGCAGGAGAGATCTGGAAGCAGCAAGGATTCGGCTGCAGGTCCTTCCCTGAGTTCTCCTCTCCCCCCAGGTTTTAGAAAGCGAACTAAACCCTTGAGATGCTCTAGGCGAATACATGTTATTTTGAATCGGAGGTAGTGGAATTTGCCTTGCTAAATGGTAACTTAACTTAAAAAGGCAAAATCATGACTCGTGCAAAAATAAAGTCAACTGCTAACCAAGATTTTGTAGTGAATGAATGAATGAGAGAACAAATAAATGATGTTAAAAGGAGTTCAAGGGAAAAGTCAAAGGCCATGTTCGAATTATAAAGTCAGACAGGAGTGCTGACATTACTTCATGAGCATCTGCAAAACTGACTTCTTCGAGGGTGGAGGAACTAAGCTGCCCTTCACCTCGGCAAAACGCATGTGTGCCCCCTGGGTGGGCACCATCCGTATTGCCAGCATTTTTCTACAGCTTACAGAGTTGGAAAATAGCCCAAAGACAAGAAGGGCACAGGCGACCCGAGGGGAGTGCCAGACAGGACGCCCAGTGGGTGTTTTGAAGGGGGCGTGCTGAGTCAGAGAGGAGCCGGGAGGTGAGCAGCTGGGCCTGTGCAATCCATGGGAGGGTTTTGGGCTTTGGCAAGAGGGTGGAATCGGAGTTCGGGCCAAATTTAAGTCAATTGACATATGGTTTGTATTTATGGTTCTCAGATGGTAAGTAGAAAATTGGGATGGAAACCCCGATGCTTTTGCCTCCAAATCCATTGTAATTTTTGCTTCTTTCTAACATTAAAATGCTATAAATAAGAGTTTCCTTTTTAGTGAGATGGAATAATTATTGAATAATACTGAAATGAGTATTTTCTGCTGGGACATAAAGCGACATAAACTATGATGGTTTTTCAGGCACCTCTAAGAGTAGATGCATGTAATGGGTTGAATTGCGTCCCCCAAAAAGATACCTTCAAGTCCTAACTCCAAGCACTTTTGAAGGTGACCTTATTTGGAAACAGGGCGGATGTAATCAAGTTCTGATGCGGTTAGACTGGATTAGCATGGCCCTAATCCTAACCCTGGAGACACACACGCAGGGAGGAAGGGGGTGTGAAAATGGAGCTAGGGACAGGTGTGTGGCTGCCGCAGGCCAAGAGCCTGAAGGGTGGCTCGCAACCTTCATCTGCTGGGCCAATGCTGGGAAGAGCTCTCTTCTGGACCTCCAGAGGTGTACGGCCCTGCCCACACCTTGATTCCATCCTTCTGCTTCCCAGAAGCGTGATAGAATACATTTCTATAATGCTTTAGGTTGCCCTGTTGGTAGCATTTTTACAGCAGCCCTCAGAAACGAATACATTGGAGAAAGTGAAATCTTTTCATTTTTTTCCAGAAATAATTCAAAGATACCCATAATGATACATACATTAAAAAAAAACAAAACAAAACAATTTGAGGTAGGTCATAAGGATGACACACAACAGAACAAAACAAAAACCTTAGAAAGACAACTTGGGTATAAGCAGGATATTATCGTATTTTTTTTCCCAGATGAGGAGCCCACCCCAGAAGGTCAGCATATAAAAGAGTCCTTGGTTGCCAAGAGAACAGAGAGGTACGTGACTGTTCCCAACAACTGAGACTCTGGGAAGTTGAAGCAAGCATTCAGAGAAGGAAGGTTGGAGGGACTCAACTCAAAATTTCCACTTCTCTGGGGGCTACATCTTGGTTTGGAAAGTATGACTGCAACACAAATACGGGGCTATTTTGGAATTTCTCTCAGACTCTGTATGCACACCACCTCTGGCTTTCGGCTGATTGTCAACAGAGATGCACTTGTTTGCTGATGCGGCATGTGTCTTCGATTGTGGTGGGAAGGCTGTTGTTTGGTTCAGGACCTAGAATCCCCCAGGGCCTAAAATGGGTGGGGCTGCAGGCCCCTAGGGCGGGAATACTGCTGTTTGGTTCAGGACCTTGTATCTCCCAGGCCCTAGAGTGGTGGGTGGAGTTACAGATCCATAGGGTGATAATGCTGTCGTTGGGTGCAGGACCTGAAATGTCCCAGGACCTAGGATGGGTGGGGCTCCAAATCCATAGGGCGGGAATGATGTTGTTTGGTTCCAGACCTAGAACCTCTCAGACCCTAGGGTGGGTGAGGCTGCAAGTCCAAAGGGCGGGAACACGGTTGCTTGGTTCAGGACCTAGAATATCCCAGGACCTAGGGTGAGAGAGGCTTCAGGGCCAATGGGGCAGAAATGCCGCTGTTTGGTTCAGGACCTAGAATTTCCCAGGACCAAGGATGGGTGGGGCTGCAGGTCCATAGGACAGGAATGCTGCTGTTTGGTTCAGGATCTAGAAAATTCCAGAATCTAGGAAGAGTGGGCTGCAGGTCATAAGGCGGGAACTCTGCTGTTTGGTTGACAGCTGGGATCTCCCAGGTCCTAGGATGGGTGGGCTGCAAGTCCATAGGGCGGGAACGCTGCCATTTGGTTTAGTACCTGGAATGTCCCAGGACCTGGGATAGTTCCTGGTGAACTGTAGGCATCCCTCCATGAATAGCTGAATGGATGACAGATTTAAAATAAATAACCTGCAGATCCTCCAGGGAGGCTGGCAAAGCTCGGACTTCGCCATGTGGTCTGTTTAATTTACCAGCCCTGTCAGCTGATGGCTTTCCCCACTGGCTGTACCTGACAGCCTCAGCTTCTTTATTGGATCTTATTCCTGGGGTAACTTCAGTTTGGCTGTAAGTCCCTTTTCCTTTGATTGGTGCCATAGTCATGTGGCCTCTGAAACTCTAAAACCATATGCAAATCCATATTTTAATTTTGATTAAATATGCCTAGACTCCAGAAAGTTGCAAAGGTGCTACATAGATTCCACGCACTCTTCGCCAACTTCTTTCAACGTCAACATCTCACAAAACCACGGCACATCTGTTCAAGTGGACTAGTACGTTACTAGTAACTGAACTATGTACTTGATTTGGATTTTACGAGTCTTCCCATTGATGTCTTCTTTTCTTTTTTTTTTTTGAGTTGGAGTCTCACTCTGTCGCCCAGACTTGGAGTGCAGTGGCTGCTCCCGGCCACCGCAGCCTCGACCTGCTGTGCTCAGGCAATCCTTCCACCTCAGCCTTCCAAGTAGCCTGAACTATAGGCACACGCTACCATGCCCTGCTAATTTTTTGATTTATTGTAGAGATGAGGTCTCACCAAGTTGTCCAGGTGGGTCTCGAACCCGTGGGCTCAGGCAATCCATTCACCTCAGCCTCCCCAAGCGAGGGATTACAGGCTGAGCCACTGAGCCCGGCTGATGTCTTATTTTCTGTTCCAAGATTAATCCAGACTGCCACACTGCAGTAAATAAATATTTTTATATTTACTATAGTATATATAATGTCTATGACATTAAATACTATAGGAACTATAGTATATTTACCAGTTTGGGGTAGCAACTTCCCTTTTTTTCACACAGCATGTGGCAACCAAAATGTCTCCAGGAGGCGCGCAGACACTGAACCCACTAATTGTCTGGTTCGGGCTCAGCAGGCCTGAGTAAGGGAGAGGCCATGACAGTGCCCCATGTTGTCTTAGCGGGGTTGCCTTGTGGGTAACCCTAAGCATTTCATAGACTCAGCAGTGAATTTCCTGGACGTGTAAGCAGAGGCTGAGTGGAGTCTACCTGCCAGGGACACAGCATCGTGATTGGGCTCCGCATTGGTGGAACTGTCAGACCAGGCAGCCGCTCGGTCCCTTCAGGTGTGGACGCCTCTGGCTCATTGCTTCGTCTTAGCTCGCTCAGTGATGTGGGGCCCATGCGTCGCAGGCATCAGAACTCTGTTTGTAAATGGGGTAACTTAATGCAAAGGAAAAGGTGGTCAGTCAGGTTTCCTCTATCTTGACCGAATAATCTGAAAAACAAGATTTCTAGTGTCCCTTGAACAATCACAGGTTCTGGCAAAACATGCCAGGTGGTGTTGGCAGGAAGTGGCCAGCACCCGCTGCTGTAAACGGACATGAACCTTCTGGTCACTGTTGTCACTGCATTTCCCTGATATCTTATAGTTCAGCATATCACCCAAAGGGCATGCTTCATATGGCACAATACGTAGGGTGGGTCTATGTGCCCATTAATCTTCTCTGGTTTTCATGCAATCACAGCAAAGAGCCTCTTCAGATAGTTATACATAGAAAAGACCACGGTTGACAACTTCAGTGCGGAATTGGGTCCTCAGAGTGCAGAGATAAGGAAAGAACTTCCCTTGTAGAAGGTCACTTGCATGCGTCTGCTGTCTCCTGGAAGAACTGGTCTTATCTAACAGGTGCTCAGTGTGTCCTTGTGTCTAGGTGAACCCTGGGTGTCCGATAGGCGCTCAGTGTGTCCTCGTGTCTGTGTGTGCTCTGCATTTCTGACGGACGCTCAGTGTGTCCGTGTGTCTAGGTGAGCTTGGCATGGGTGGCGTCCACACGACCTCTCTGTGGCTCTTATGCCCCCACCCCTCACTTGATCGTTTGCACCCTGTCCATTTATTATGGGTGATATTTGCATAACTAATTAGTTAACATATTTGCTCTGCATGAACGACGACAAAGACACGATTCTCTAAGTGATTTTATTTCGTTTTTTAAAAGCTGCAGCATGGAGAGCCTCAAAGGGCTGAATCAATTTCTTGGGCAAATTATGTGGAGAAGGATTCCAAGAACACATGCTCCTGGAGAAGTTTTATTTCTTCCAGATCACCTGGAACTCAAACAAAGTGAAACGAGCAATTTTATCCGGGTTTCAACAAAACCTGATTGCTGTGTTTAGCCATAAACCAGAACAATGAAGTATACAAAACTCTTTTATGACCTATTTATTCACTGGTTCAAGTCATCTGTTTGATATTACATACTTGAGTTTTGAGAAAGCAATAAAAACCAAACGCAATTGATGAAATTAATTCACCTTAAGACGACGAACTTTCCAACTTGGTCCAGAATAATGCTCAGCTCCGGGTAAGTCATGTCTCTTTCCATGGTGGGCATCCATTCTCTGCGACTCACGGCCTTTTGTCAAGAACAGACAGGCTGGCACCGCCTGTAGTAGCCCTGAGCTCTGAGCCAGCAAGGCACCACCAGCAGCTTCTTGGCCTTCTAAAACTTGTGCTAAGAGAGAGTTGGCCTGTTTCAGCAAGAACAAGCAGATATGCGATTGGAGCCAGCATGTGGAAAGCAAAATTGTTATGTTTTGATTTAATGAAGGCACTTATGATTCCCCAAGGCCTCGGCTGTGGTGGGAAACAAGACGTTCCCTGCTATCCTGACTAATGACCATACCCAGCACAGCCTAAGCCCCACCTCAAACAGTTGTCCAGCCCACTAGAAGTCCAGGGCTGGAGCCCGTTCCTCTCAGGATTTCACCTGCAGAAGACTGAGATCTACCTCTGGGGCTCAGAATACAGTCAGAGCAGAGAGGAGCCCGCCTTGACCCTGGGCTCACAGACGCAGCCTCCCTGGGTGGTTGGTGCAGAATGCTCCTCATTAAGGGCTTCCATTCCCGCATCTCTTTCTGCTGCCGGGATTCGGGGCCCCAGGTCCAGGTTATTCCTGTCATCGTGTCACACGGAGCCCTGGAAACGAGTCTTGACTCTGAACCTCAAAGCAGTTTCTCTTTTCTTCTTTCATCTCAGGTTGACATTTCCTGAACTCTGTTTGCTCAAACAAAAACGGCTAACCTCCGTCTCTGGTCTCCTGGGTTGTTCATGTCGCTTTCCTACCCTCGGTGTGGTTCCTGGTGGCAGGTTTTCACTCTCTCCAGTTCAACGTGCTGGATGCCACGTACGTCTGAGGACTCGGCTTAAGAGTTCCACCACGATGGCCTTGCTCTGCTCAGCAGTGACGTGCCCTGGGAGCACCTGAGTTTGTTGAGGAAGCTGGTGTCGTTTTATGGATTTTTGGAAAAGTTGTTGCATCTCCTGCTATCACTTAGAAACCAGAGAGAGTGACCATAGCTAATTTTCAAAAAGTTAAAGTCTATTTTATGCTTTTCTTTTCTTTTTTTTGAGTTGGAGTCTCACTCTGGTGCCCAGACTGGAGTGCAGTGGCACGTTCCCGGCCACCGCAGCCTCAATCTGCTGGGCTCCGGCGATCCCTCCACCTCAGCCTTTCAAGGAGCTGGAACTACAGGTGCACGCTACCACGCCGGGCTAAGTTTTGATTTATGGTAGAGACGGGGTCTCGCCAAGTTGCCCAGGTGGGTCTCGAACCCGCGGGCTCAGGCAATTCACTCGCCTTGGCCTCCCAAAGTGCTGGGATGACAGGCTGAGCCACCGAGTCCAGATGTGCTTTTCCTAAACAAATCTTAAGGGAAAACCGGCGAAACAGATGAAAGTCGAGCTGCTTTGCTCCGACACTAGCAGGAGATCACAATCTTGCCAGCTTGCTGACTCTGGTGTCGCCGTCTCGAACTTAGCGACATTTCCTGAAGCGCCTCTGTGAATCCCTCTGGGCCTCATGGAGAGTAAATTAAAAACCTGACCTAAGCCAGGCTCGGTGGCTCAGCCTGTAATCCCTCACTTGGGAGGCTGAGGTGAGTGGATTGCCTGAGCCCGCGGGTTCGAGACCTGCCCGGGCAACTTGGCGAGACCTCATCTCTACAATAAATCAAGAAATCAGCCAGGCGTGGTAGCGTGCGCCTGTAGTTCCAGCTACTCGGAAGGCTGAGGCGGAAGGATTGCCGGAGCCCAGCGGGTCGAGGCTGCGGTGGCCGGGAGCGGCCACTGCACTCCGGTCTGGGCGACGAAGTGAGACTCCAACTCAAAAAAAACACACACACAAAAAAACCTGACCTCTCTGTGGGGTTTATTCCCATTCTATAAAATCAGTGCTTTGAGGTATAGTTCTCTCTCTCTCTCTCTCCGTCTCTCACTAGGAGCTTAAACGTTAGGGTTAAAAAAAAAAACCAGTCAGCAGACTGCTGGTAAATAATGATTTGCAAATGTTTTGAATTGTGATTACTGATCATCTGACTGTTCTACTAACAAACGTAGATCAGCATGTATACACCACATAAACACACAGAAAGGCCACAGGCACTGACTATCATACATAAGTAGGCTGCATGCCCAAGTGAGCAAATATTGATCTGTGTTCATTCACACTACCGGAACTGGCTTTGAGGGATACAGAGGTTTTTGTCCCTTGCGTCCATAATGTGATAGTCGTGAGAGATATTTTCTTTACGATAATAGCAGCCACTTCCTACATGTGTACTTTTGGACCCATTAAGCCCTCGCAGCAGCCCCCAGAACGCTTCCTTCGCCCCGTGCACCAGACTGCCTCTCATGACCGCAGGTAAAAATCGTACGGCAGCTTCAAGTTTGAGTTTTTTTTGGTTGTTCTGTAAAATAATACATTGTGAATTTTCATAAATATCAGTCCTCTCCAAGAGCACATAACAATTAAAACATCCTGTTGACCGTGTCTGGACACCAGCTCCCCTACTGGAAATAAGCAGACGATGTTAAAAGTAAAGAGACATTTGTGAATCAGAGCTCACCGGGCTTAGACGTGGGCTTTTAATCCATCAAGAACATTTTTCTGAAGGGCGTAAGGTGAAATGAAGGACAGAGGGAAGGAAGAAAGGAAAGCAGGAGACCGCTTGAGAAACGGAGGGCCTTGAGGAGCCTGACTCCCCCGACAACCCGTGTGACCCGGAAGGCGTTCCTCCACGCACAGCGGCTTTGTCAACTGTACGTGAAACAAGAACGGCCAGCCTCACGGGGTTATCAGGCGTTAAGGGAGATCTCGCTTCGACATGACTTCAAGGGCTGCGCGACACACGCTAAGTGCTTGGTGAACAGCATGGTTTGTGTCATGCCTCGGCCAAGCGAAGCCTTGTCGAACAGGACCAGGTGGGGTGAGCTGGGCATGAAGCAGGCCGCAGGTGAGCTCAGGAGGGCAGCGCATGGAAAGGCAGGAGGGGAGGGAGGACAGAGCTGCGCCAGATTCCTCCATCCCTGCTCCTGGAAGCATGACCCCCTTCCCACACTCTTCCTCAACGCCCAGGGCCAAGGGGTGCTTCTGAAACAACTCTCACGGTAGACCTGTAGGACGAAAGTGGGGCATTGTCCTACTGCCCCCCAGAATCCTTCCGCCTCTCTCGTTCCTTCTCTCACAGAGGAACTCATGTCTCCTTGGCTGCCTTCTGACCACAAGCCGCCATCTCCTCCTTCCTCTGCCAGATGCACAGGTCACAGTGCCCTGTGCCCCGCCCTAGCTTCTCTGACCTGCCACTGCGTTCCAGCACCAGTGCTCTAGCTCTGATGCTCCAGGTCCCAGAGTAGCAAAGCATCAGAGACCGGGAATTTCAGTCTATGCCAAAGGACCTGTCTACGGGAGGGGCGTCTGAAGAAGAGGGGGAAAGAGGGGAGGAGAAGGCGGAGGAGGGAAGGAAATTCCATCGTCGGACAAGAAAGGTGAGAGCTGCCGGTGTCTGAGGGCACACCCGTGAACTTGAGCAGAAAGGCAGAGCTATTGCTCAGAACAGAGGAAGGGACCAACTGAGACAACAAAGGTGGACAGAGGACCGGGCAATATACATATCAGAATATACAAATTAACAAGGGCCAGCACATAGCGGCTAGGCATAGAGTTTTGCAATTACTGATGCTCCAGGTTGAATCTTAGTGGTGCAAATTCTGGTTATTCAACACCAGCTTGGTGGACTCCCACCTTGTTGGTAATAGAACCCCACAAAGCCAGGCTTCCTTCAGACGTAAAGAGAGTAACTTAGTGGGTGCACGTGTGACCCGGCACTTACAGGGGCTCGTGGCTGATGCAGAGCTGCTTTGGAAACACTTTGGATTTAAGACAAGATTGATAGAGACCGGGGAACTTCTAATTTTTTTTTTTTAATCTTAAGACTTCTGGCAGGAAAACGGAAGCAAGATTTGAGGCTAGGTGGGATGGGGAGATTCAGCAACCACTTCCTATGGGAAATGACTCATCCTGAACAAACATAATGTCCACGTTCACCCCAATCCCGTATCGTCAAAGGATTGCCTCTAGTTTCTCAAGATTTGAACAAAGTCCTGTGCTCAGCCTATATGGCGTTACTGGGCAATCTCTTCCACTCATATAGCACAGCTTTGGTTACCACATTTAGACGGCTGACTCCCAATTTAAAGACAGCCCCATCCTATTTCCTGCATCCCAACCTGTCTACCAGACGTCTTAACTTTTATATGAACAGAAACTCAAAAATGAGAATGTTCAGAAAATGTCTTCTGACATAAACAGTTTCATTTCTTCTTTTAATTTTTTTGAACTTTTAATTGGCAATAATGAGATATACTGGAGGTGCCAAAAAAATGTATACACATTTTAAGAGACATTATCTATGCATTCTTTTTAACGCTGATGAACACCACTCTTAATTGCAGAAGTCAAACGTGTCTTGTACTCATCTTTCATTATTGGTATATGTGATTACCATCTTAATACAATTTTTTCCTTTCTTTTTTTTTTGAGTTGGAGTCTCACTCTGTCACCCAGACTGGAGTGCAGTGGCCACTCCCGGCCATTGCAGCCTTGACCTGCTGGGCTCCGGCGATCCTTCCGCCTCAGCCTTCCAAGTAGCTGGAACTACAGGCACGCGCTACCACACCTGGCTAATTTTTGATTTTTATTGTAGAGATGAGATATCGCCAAGTTGCCCAGGCGGGTCTCGAACCCACGGGTTCAGGCAGTGCACTCACCTCGGCCTCCCAAAGAGCTGTGATTAGAGGCTGAGCCACTGAGCCTGGCCAGTTTTCTCCTTTCTTAAAATGTGTGTGCATTGTTTTGGCACCCCCTGTATGTGTAAAGTACTGTGTGATGTTTTGATACATGTATACATTGTGAAATGAGCAAGTCAGGTTAATTAACATATGCATCACTTCAAATGTCTACCATTTCTTTGTGGTGAGAATATTTAAAATCCAAGCTTTTGGCGATTCTGAAATAGACGATACATTATCATCAACTAGGTCACTTTGCTGTACATCACCAGAAGTAGTTCTCCTTGCCTAACTGCAACTGTGTACCATTTGACCAACATTACCCCTTTCTCTCCCCAACCAAAGCCTCTAGTAACCACCATCCCATTCTCTACTTATATGAGGTCAAATACTTAGAGATAAGTAGATCATGTGATATTTGTCTTTCTGTGCCCGACTTATTTCACTCAGTATAATGTCTTCTAGATTCATTCATGTTATTGCAAATGACAGAAATTCATTTTTTTTGAAGACCGAATAGTATTCCCTTGTGTACATATACCATGCTTTTTAAAATTCATTCCTCTGTTCATGGGCACTTTGGTTGTTTTCATGTCTTGGCTATTGAGAAGACATTGAAAAGACAGTCTCTTCAATATGGCATTGAGTAAATGGTTATCCGCATGCAGAAGAACGAAGCTGGACTTTTATTTCACCCCTTATCTAAGAGTTAACTCAAAATGGATTAAAGTCTTAAATGTAAGACCCGAAACTCTAAAACTACTAAAAAGAAAACATAGGGAAATATCTAATTGACATTGATCTGGGCAATGATTTCTTGTATATGACCCAAAAGCACAGGAAGCAAAACAGAAGTAGACAAGTGGAGTTAATCAAATGGAAAATCTTCTGCACAGCAAATGAAACAATTAACAGAGTGGATTGACAATCCACGTATTGGCAGACAATATTTACAAATCATTCATTAGATAAGGGTCTCATATCTAAAATATGCAAGAGACTCAACCAGTCAATAAGAAGAAAACTAATAACCCCACTATAAGGCAGGCAAAGGTCCTGAATAGACATTTCTAAAGAGAAGACTCACAAAAGGCCAACAGACATATGCAAAAATGCTCAACAGCATTAGCTATCAGGGAAACACCAATTAAAACCACCATGAGATATCAGCTCACACCAGCTAAGATATCGATCATATCTTAAATATGTCTTAGATGTGAGATGACTGTTGGTGAGGGTGTGAAGAAAAGAAAACCCTTGTACACAGTGGGTGGGACTGTAAATGAGTACAACCGTTTTGGAAAACAATATGGATGTTCCGCAGAGAACTTAAAAGAGTGTAACCACACGATCCAGCAATCCTACTTCCGGGTATGTATCCAAAAGAACTGAAATCAGCATGTTGACGCGATGTCTGCACATAAACATTTTCTTTCTATTATTCATGGTCCACCTAGTTGCTCAGACAAAAATTTTCCTCCTGATTCGCCCACTGATTCAAATTAGCTATCGAGGCTATTACGTGCTTCTACAAGATCTACCAGAACAAAACAGACATGATGCTTGGTCCATGAGCTTACAGCCTTGTGGAGACCCTTTTGCAAAAGGTGACTGGGAAATGGTAGCGCAATGTAAAAGCGCTCCGATGGATCAAGGACAGTGTGCTTTGGTTACGCACGGAGTGTCAGAGATGAGTATGCAGGCAGAGGAAGAGCCTGTGTGGAAACCTCAGGGCAACCCCACTCTGGAGAGTTCTGGAAGACTGGAGAGAGCTCACTGTGCTGGAATCTGTACTCTGAGGGGGCGCTGGGAGAGGCAGAATGTACGTCTGGCAAAAAAAGCAGGGACTAGACAATTTTATCACAAAAGGAGAAGAAATTACTCTCAAATGATCAACTTAGCCCACTCTCATTTGTTGATGGTATTGGCATGTGAATATTTGTTTACATGCACTGAAACTTTTCCACATAGATGGAAGAATTATAGAGCGAAGTTTAAGACATTGAATATTTCTTTCTAGCAGTCTTGTGTTTTTAAAAAGGTGAAATGATACTAAGCAAAATAATATTAAGCGTAATCAAATTAAGGGAAAAATTATAAGACAAATAAGTCATTTCATTTGGTCAAAACTAAAATCCACCAAGAAAAATAAATCTTTTATAAACTTCGTGCATCTAGCAGTAAGCATTAAATATGTAAAGCAAAACTAATACGAACAAGGAAACATTTATATGACCGTAATCATCATAGGAAAAAAGTATCACCCAGAAATCAGTAGTTCACTGAAATGAAAATTCAGATAAAAATTAGATTATTTAAGTATCTCTAAACAATTAGAAGATGCTCTTTTTTTAATCCCATGGAATACTTATAAAAGTTGAGACACTCAGTAAATTCTAAAGAAGCACATATGTTTCATTCCAGAGTCACTGGAAAATAATAGCCAGAATATAGCCACTTGGAAATTATAACAGTTGGAAAAATGACAAAAATGGCTGTTATAATTAAACTCCGTAGGTTTAAGAAGGTTGCAGAAAATATGACGTACTAGGAAAGAAATGAAAAGTATAATAAAAGATTTAAAAGGAGCTTCTAGAGAGAAGTGAAGTATCTAATAGGGAAAACATGACTGAGTGGGGTGACAGCCCTTTAGACGTTACTTTGGAAGGGAGGAGGGCTCACTTTAACACCGGCCCTGGCAGCTCCACCCTCTGGCACCGGAGGAAGTGACTTCTTGCTGTTGCTACTCTCTTCTTCTGTTGGTAGCGCAGCATTCTCACCGCCGAGTAGCCGACTTTCTGTGTTGCATCTCTTCTGTTTGAGATATGTCGACTGTATTGTTTCTTTCCTAGGCCCCGAAATAGCAATTCTCAGATAGAGGTAGAATATTCTGAGGCACTGGTAGAGGCGGGCAGGAAGAGAATAGCCTTTCCAAGACTAGACTGGCTTTCCCCAAGGTCATGTGTCTGTGTAGACGTAGACGGCCTTGCAAGGAATCCTGTGCTCTAAATACATCATAGAAGCAACAGACAGTCCAAGATATGAAAGACTTGGAGGCCAGAGCCAGTGGATGGATTATTACGTCTTCGTTAAAAAGTCCCTTTTAAGACTTTGTTATTTTGTAATTCCCCAGAACTTTATCACCCCTTGAAAGCAGAGGCGAGCAGTACGGCAATTAGATTGTCTGCCAGGGAGGTAGAATGTGGTTTGGAGAATCAGATACTAACCTGGGTAATGAAAAATTTTAAAAAATAGACTTCTTTTATACCTAAACGAGTATACCAAAATTTCTATCTTCTAAAAATATCTGGTAAAAATGAAAAAACTAAATATCAAGAAATATTGTATTGCTTTACCATCAAAGATTTTATGGGAGGAAAATAATTTATTTTTGGATTAAAACTAGTGGGGAAATAGAATATAACACCCATAAAGTTATTGCTGTTGTAGTTATATTGGCTTCTGTAAGACATCTTGGTATGTATAGAGATTTTGGACCAAATGATAGAGCAGAAAAATTAGTCAGTGCTCTTTATTTTTTTTATTTTTATTTTATTTTATTTATTTTTTTCTTTTTTTTTTGAGTTGGAGTCTCACTCCGTCGCCCAGACTGGAGTGCAGTGGCCGCTCCCGGCCACCGCAGCCTCGACCTGCTGGGCTCCGGCGATCCTTCCACCTCAGCCTTCCGAGTAGCTGGAACTACAGGCGCGCACTGCCCGGCTAATTTTTGACTTATTGTAGAGATGAGGTCTCGCCAAGTTGCCCAGGCGGGTCTCGAACCCGCGGGCTCAGGCAATCCACTCACCTCAGCCTCCCAAGGCGTGGGATTACAGGCTGAGCCACCGAGCCCGGCTAGTCAGTGTTCTTTAGAATCTGCAATGTTTGAGTCTAGATAATTAAACTAAATGAACCGGGTCCTACGATTTTTGCCAAGAGGTGCTATCACGTTGCAGAATGTCCTACAGCTTATTCTTTACGGAAGAAGAACATGTGCCACGAGGCTCCTGCTCCTTTGGGCTAACCGTTAGCCATTCGAGCTGGCGGGATCTGGAAAGACACTTCCGTGCCGTTCCATCTGGTTTGGTTCTTTGGGAGAGCTTTTCAGAAACCAGTGGGGAGAAGAGGAAAATGAGTATCTGCAAGTGCAGATCCTTCTGGGTCTCGGTCGAGCCTTGCCGACTTTCAGGTGAAGGTTCACACAACTTGGCCAAGTGTAGACTCAGCCGAGTTGAATCCAAAGTAAAAGTCTCAGAAAGCACTCCTAAAAACAGGAACCTTCCCAAGAGGTTGCTGTCATGGTATGTGGAAGGTAGAGACGTGACACCAAGACACCAAGACCAAACCAGAGTGCTTAATACTACGTTTCAGAATCTGGTTTCCCTTTAAAATCCACCAGAACGCCTCTTGGAATTTTCATATGTGTAAGGTTGTTCTTGTCACCTAAATATTGTCCAATCTTGAATGAAAGGACTTTGGAGCTGTCACCCGTGTTCAAATGCTGTTTTCGTTCCAGTTGGTTCTTTTACTTTCCTCTCGTGGGCTGGTTTCCCAAAGACCCGCTCAGCCACGGCCTCTCTGTAATCACCCCCCAGTGAATTAATCCAGCCCCACGGGGTAGTGTTCATCTCTCTAATACCATGATTCCTCCCGTGTGTAGTGCATACCCCTCAGCCCGACTGCAATACCAGAGGAGACGAAACCGACCCAAAATCGAACTTGGTGTTTCCCCTCTTTCTCTCCCAACAAGCTTCCTTTTTAACCTCTCGTTTTGGTCACTGGTATTACCGGAGTGAAAACATTAGTGTCTCGTTTCTCTCCTTCTTGTCTTGCACATCATTTTTCTTCTTTTTTTTTTTGAGTTGGAGTCTCACTCTGTCGCCCAGACTGGAGTGCAGTGGCCGCTCCCGGCCACCGCCGCCTCGACCTGCTGGGCTCCAGCGATCCTTCTGCCTCAGCCTTCCGAGTGATCAGAATTACAGGCACGTGCTACCATGCCCGGCTGATTTTTTGATTTATTGTAGAGACGAGGTCTTGCCAAGTTGCCCAGGCAGGTCTTGAACCCGCAGGCTCAGGCAATCCACTCACCTCAGCCTCCCAAAGCGCAGGATTACAGGCTGAGCCACCGAGCCCAGCTATCATTTTTCTCCTTAAATGTCTCTAGAGCTTGTCCTTTTATCTGGAATGTTTTCCGATTCGTTCCTCCCTCTATCTTCACCTTGCCTTTAGGTCAGACTTCTGTTTGTGTGTCATCCTGCCGGCTGAAATCCTCAATGCTCGGCAAGCTCAGCTCCATATTTCATATGTTTGCTAGCCTGCTTTTCTAAAAACATTTATTTTGTTCAGTAATTCACAGTGATTTATTTTCCCTCCTGGATTTGCTCTAAGCCCTACAATTAAAATAAAACTTTCTAAAATGTAGCTTTAAGTGATGTATCCAACCACATTGCTTACTATTTCTCAACACACAGCCGATTCTCCATTTGGGCCAGTTCCCTTGGCTCCCTTGTGCCTTCTTCAATGACCCTTCATGCTTCATGTTTCTATCTTTTTTTAAAAACCCTTCTGCTTTTTATGGCAGATTTGAACTAAATTTTCTCCAGATTTATAGCCTCTTCGAAGTTGATCTGGAGTCCTCCCTCCATTCTACTCGATACCTTTCCCTAGCATTTGAGTTTACTAAAATCTCAATGAAATGTGGTTTGTTTTTCTGTGGCCAAAAGTTATCCACCATGGGAATACCAAGCACGTGGTCTGTTAGTGCAAAGTTCAGGACATATCGTATATAGATACAGAGCTTGGTAATCTCTGGTCCCTAGAGAACCAGTATGGAGTTTAGTCTTAGGAATCAGACAGCCTATGTTCCCCTTTTAGCTTCACGTGTTTCGTTATTTGGTCTTAGACAATGGATTTAGCCTTTATAGATGCCGTGTACTTCTTTTCTTTCAGAGGAAATAATACCAGTCAGGGTTGTGGGGTGAGGACAGAGTGACGTATCAACGCAGAGTAATTAGTACATGCCAGGCAGGCAGTGAGCATCAATGTTTGCTATAAGGATTATTCGTTGTGATTTGATATTTTCTCTTTTCCTTAGAACTTGTGTTGAACTCAATGCATAATTTCTCTTTCTCCTTTACTTATTACATATGAAGTGCTTGCAGTGAGGGTATATTTATTTGATTTTGTTAACAGATAAATAAGTGACTGGTTCCATTGCAAGCTGCACAGAGGAACCAGCTGGAATTTTATGTTCTACTCGATCTAGTCAAGGTGTAGGTTATTGCTTTTGCCTCTTAAAACACATCACTGGAGCCCGTGTTGTGAGGAAACCAGCCGCTGAGCTGACTCACAATCTTTCCACCACTTTTAAAGTATTAGGCCGAGGCTGCCTGGGGGTCTCTGGGAGAAAGAAGACATTGACAATGGCAGTAGTTGAGGTTGCTCTGAAAGTCATCAAGGGCAGAAGTGCAAAATACTGGCCTGTCATCTGAGTGAGTTTAACAAGAAACTCACATGTCCAAATGCCAATGGGTTCCTGAGAGTGTTGACCTGCAAAAGAGTCCAAGAGCTTTGTTAAATCAATGTGACTTCTAAAGTCACTTTGATATACTTGCCCCTCCAACAAAATGAGATATGTTTCCTTGTATATTTTATTTTCCAGCTGTCCCTACTCTGTCTTAGGAAAAGACCCCATTTCTAAAGAAGTCAAATCCTCAGGAACCGTCATCTTCTTTTCAAGATGGTTGGCATGAGAAAGGCGTCTGGATTCAAACAAACAGAGGGGATTTCTCTTAGCTTGACCATGTGTACCAATCTCCCCTTTGCTCTGTGCTCCAATGGTTTAGTTGAATTTAATTCAAGCCCACAAAATATTTTTAAGCAATATGAGAACGTGGGCATAGGATAATGAATGAAACACATGCTGGCTTTTCAATAGGTCATTGAATGTTGTCTGCATGCTCAGAACTAAGGTAGCCATGGTATGTTTGTTCAGGATTTATTATGCAGGTATCTCTGATTATGTTTTTTTCATGATTGGCATTCCTGAAATAAACCATGTGCCCCAAAGAATGCCAAGCCACACAAAGCAGCAGCAAGCATTCTGAGACTCTGGAAGTAGGAAGCACTGAATGAATGCTGGGCAGAGGGTGATTCGACTTTGAAAAGTGAGTCTGGGGAAGTGTTTATAATCCGTTTAAATTTGGTTAACAGCAAAGTACCACTTTCTTGCATCTAACATGCAATCAGTAAGCAATTGCGCAATGCCTGTGTCTGTGGAAGAATAAATGGATTAAATAAATAAGTTAATGACTCTAAACGTTCAAGTCACTGAGATAATTTTAATACACGGTAGTGTCATTTCTGGAGTTCTGGAACCAAATAGGCTTAAATGTCTCTCTGGTTCCAGTAATGATGGACTTTATAAAATCCAGGTCACAAGTAGACTGTCCTCACTAGGGCAGTTCCAATAAATTATTACGCTAAATTCTAGTTATGGCAGCTCTTGAGAGTGTCGGATGATCCTTATGGGCACGGATAATGTCTTCTTATTTGCTGTGTTCTCCATAGCTCTACATTCAATGCCTTACTGACAGGTGATATTTAGTAAAAGGCTGTGAATTGATCGGTTAGTGGACTGGTGGATTTGAAAGTGGGGAGCAGGAGGTGAAATTGGCAGTTGAGGGAAACTGCCAGGGAAGGGGTTCACACCTCATCAAAAAGTGCCTGCAAAATGAAATTTGTATACCTGGCCCTGAATGGTACCCCACATCTTCAAAACAAAGAATGTAAAAGTTTTAAAAAAAGAAAGTGGGGAGCCAATGAGTGTTGGAACACAGCTATGGCTGCATGTGTTCCCCAAAGTTTGTGTGTTGGAAACCTAATCCCCAATGCAATAGTGTTGATGGCAGTACCTTTAAGAGCTGCTCCGAATGAATGGCCTTGGCTCTTTTCCTTCGGCTGGTCTTTATTTTCACACAAGATCTAGTCTCTGCCTGCCGTGTGAGAGATGTGAGTAAACGATGCTGCAGAACTTTCTTCTCTCCAACTGTTAGATGAGAAGATGGCCCCTCGACTGGGTCTGTGAAATCCAGTCCAGGTAGCCCTATTGGACGTTGAGACGCTGCTCAAGTTCCCTGAAGAATTGCTGACTGATTCGAATATGGCTGCTTTTGATGTCTGGCTCCTCTCGTGGAAGGATGGAGAGACTGAGGAAATTTTCTGATCGTTTCAAGTTTTGACTCCTCAAAGCATTTAGCACGCGTGAACCTGTCGTGAACTTGGATGTCTCAACCCCTAAGAATGGCAAGATAAGCTTTCAGTAGCCTACTAGTTTAATATGGTAATTGCTCTCTATTAATCTTGAAGTGGTTATGGTTGTGCCTACACCAACCTCCCTTGGCCCCCGTTTCCGAAGGCCTCACCTTCGCCTCAACAAAATGGCCAGAATGGAGCATTAAACAAGAGGAAGGCATTTGCTCAGGAAGACTGGTGAGTGCAGAAGATGTATCAGAAAGGCTGCAGGCCCTCCCCTCCAAACACGAACTGATTCAGGAACACATCACTGTCAAAAATCTTTAGTCGAAGGGGATGGAAAGTTTCTTGCAAAGTTATGGAAGACAGTGAGCAGAGCCTATCTGTGTCTTGGTTTGCAAAAAGAGTTGAACTGCTGTTCTGGTCCCTACACTGAGCCTGCAAATGTGTTGGCTTAGTTCTAAAACATAGCCTTGGATGAAAGCTTCAGTCTTTAACACTCTCTTGCTTGCCAAAGGCCTTTTGCACATGCCAATCTTTCTGTTTGCAAATCACTCATTACACCACCCTTCCTCTCCTGTTTAATCGACTAACTCAGCTTCTCAATTCCCCCCTTTAAATCCTGGCTTAAGTAGTATTTCTTCTGAGAAGTCTTCCTGACCTCTCTTTATTGATTTCGATATCACTTCTGTTGGGGACATAGAATTGAAAACAAAATCTCTTTCCACACAGAAATCACTCCGCAAAATCAGAAGAGAAAGAAAATAATGTTATCACTGAATAAGCATTGAACTAGAATGTGATGTGACTCACAGGCGTTTCACTAAGAGACCACAAAGGCCAAAGGACAGCTCACCATTTCACACGGCCAAGCAGATACAGCCCATTACAAGCGTGTTCTTAGAGGAATGATAGCCAGTCTTCAAGTAAGAGGACTACACAGCACCCTTTGTCACACCTGTGCATCCTAAATTTCCCTGACTGTCTGTGCTAGTCAATTGGCTTTATGCAAAGGAAACTATCTCTCGTCTTTATGACAAAAGGTAGTTTGAGACGGAAGCGCCTGCTGAGATGAGGCTCCAGCCTCCCACAGAAGCTGGGAGACAGGGTCTCTGTCTTCCTTGATCACTACATTTCAAAGAGATGTTTCCCAAGGCCTTGAGAAAGACATTCCTGGATTCTTAGAGAGGCTTATCTGCCTCTTAAAGAGATTTACATACATTTCAAAGAGACAGAGAAAGAACCTACACGTTTTCCAAAGTATGCCTTACATGCCTTCGAAGCAAAGGCGACAGAGAGCAGTCTCTTACTTTGTTTTCAGCCGGGAGAATCAGACCTTTTTGAAATCGGCACTTGCTTTTTCACCTGTGAAAGCACACACTACGTCTTATTGTGATTGCCTGATTTCTTGTTGCCGTCTCTCCAGAGACTCTATGATCCGTGGAGACAAGCAGCGTCCCTTACTCATTTCGGCATTCACCACCTAGAAAATGTTTCTGGCAGACAGCAGGTCCTCAAAAAAAGTATTTGTTAATGAAAGAACAGGAGAGATGCTTTACTTTGGATGGTCTACACAATTCGGAATGAATACGAGTTTTTCTGATTCTAGAATCATAACACTAGGGGTCCTGGTGACCACTTGGTTCAATCCCCTCATGTCTGAGGCTGTAGAGTTGAAATAGCTCAAAGATGTGACAGCAAATATCAGAAAAATAACTACTGACCAGCCCTCCTTGTGCCCAATTCAGTACCCGTCCTGTGCCTTTCTGTTGATACACCACATAAAAACCATTTGGAAGTCTAATTTTTGCAAATTTTGATTCAATATGTGTCTTTTCCTTGACTCTTCTGGAATTTTTCAAGGGAAGAAGGGGTTGACTGGCCAGAGGGCTCTGTCGTTCTTTGTCTTTGATGTTGCCCTTTGTGAGTTCATATGCATAACGTGCTTTGGAAAGTGCCTCACATATATTAGGTGTTCAATAAATGTTCGGCATTCATGTTCTTGCTTTCTTGTTTCTGTTAAGGTATGGATGGACCGGGTCCACTGCCTGGGCTGGCAAGCCGGAGATGCGCACCGGCAACCCAGAGATCCGAGTAAATTGCAAAGAATTGCAACACAAAGAGGTGAGAGATGAAAAGATTTATTTAAGAAAAGTCCGCCCCCCACAGACAGGGAGTGGGCCTACACTCTAGGTGAGTGTGGCCTCGTACCCCCCAGAGTCCTGGCTTAAATCCTTTTCTTGGAGATGTTGCCCGTGACTGCTGTGACTTCCTTGTCGACCACCTGTGGATGTCTTGGGGATCCTGTGACACAGAGAGCCATTAATGTCTGCCCACATTATCACAGCCCCTAGAGAAGGGCGTGACAAGGATTCTAACGCTCCTGCACCTTCCCAAAACTAGACCTAATGGAGGGTACACCTCCCCTTATCTCCTAGGCATTCCCAGTGGGTAGCTTCGGGGGATCCTTGGCTTCCCTGTAGAAAGTGCCCAATTTACTGGAAGATCAAATCCCCACCTGCTCTCCCTCTGAGCAGTTATAACTTTTGTAATTACAAGTTTCATGACTTTTACAGTCCTTGCCCAATGCATGATGTCTTAGGCTTTGTAAACTCCCTTTACTCTAGGCACGCTTAGAGTATTATTAGAGTACCATTATGAGATACCTCAGATACCCGGAAGTCTGTTTCTGAAAAGACAAAGTCGGTAAAGTTAATTATACCTAAAGTGGGCATTTCTCCA
>CAUYQG010056043.1:0-57815 GCA_963574415.1 Tarsius wallacei | reverse complement strand
AAGGCTGAGGCGGAAGGATGGCTGGAGCCCAGCAGGTCGAGGCTGCGGTGGCCGGGAGCGGCCACTGCACTTCAGTCTGGGCGACGGAGTGAGACTCCAACTCAAAAACAAAAAAAAGAAAAGGAATTGATGTCTCCATCCTCACTGGCATTGAGTGTCTGGTGAGGAAAGTTATGATTTCCTCAGGATTGAAAGTCAAGATTGTGAACACTCTGGGCCTTTTTTGTTCTTTCCCTCCTTTTCCATCATTCTGTATGTGAATCAATGCAAGCATCATAGCCTTGTACAGAGAGGCAGCCAGGGAAAGGAGATTCAGCCAACTACTTGGCAACTCTGTCCATGTTTATTGAGGGAGAGGGTCAAACAATGTGTATAAACTTGAGATTGGGCTTGGATGTGGTTCTGAAACATTCATCTTCTCTGGGCCCCATTGCTATAAGGACAGTCAAGGATTCATCTGAATGGTGAATATGGCTTGAGAAACATCTCTGCTGGAATATGACCTGTGAGTAGTGCTTCCTAAGCATAGTGATTAAAAGCCATGGCTGTGGTATGAGACACCTGGGACCTCATCCAGCTCTGCCACTCTCTGACTGTATTTATGATTGGAGCAAGTTATTTTACTTTGTTGCGGTCATGCTTCCTCGTCTATAAAATGATGATAGTAATGATTAAGTGCCTTATAGACCACCTAATCAGTATCTGACATTTCGAGAAGCATTGGCCATTTTTACTGACTGGAAAGTTCAATTGGTATGAAAACACTTTTCTTGGTAAGGCCTACCTGGAAAAATAGAACTGAGATAAGTCTGATATTCTTGTCCAGAGAAAGTGAGAGCAAGAACTATAGAATTCTAGAATAGAAATAAAATAAGACACCAAAGAAGTTATTAAGCTCAAGCCTTGAATCTGGTATTTAAGAAAGCAATCTTAACGAAAGTGTGTGACTTACTTATTGTTGCATAGAGCCAAAATTTAGAGAGCAGTTAATTTACTTCAACTTTACAACATCAGAGAGAAATACCTAAGGAACGTGGATTGGCTAGATACACAGAAAAGGGAACATTCACATGTAGAAAGCGTTATGAATCAGAAAAGTTTGGTTTCAGACAGTTGTCAAGTTGTCTTAACCTAGTTTCTCTGCATCTCCCAGTTTGTTTCCCATCTAAATGTAAAGATGTGAAATATTTTCTTTCCATTGTAAAGAAATAAAAACAAGACAGTGTTTCCAAATTATTGAAAGAAAGATGATAGAGTTTATGAACAACAATTTCTATTGATATGATATACTATATATATAGCCTTCATAACTTTTGTCCTTTTGATCTATTAATGCCTAATGGAAGCACCCTAAAATCTTTCACTGCAATTATAGATTTGTTTCTCCTTGTGTCTCTGTCTTTGCTTTATATATTTGAGTTTATATTTTCGGGTGCCTACCAGTATATGGTTATACTATTGTTTGATAGATTATTTCTTTCCTCTTGTATCATCCCCTTTTAATGTGTTTTCTGCATTTATTTTAACATGAAAATGCTTTGTATGATTCTTAAGCTTATGAACTATATAAATAATATTTTTCAGAATTACAAGTAGTGAACTGGTAGCTATTATAAAAGTAGTCAATAAATTGTATCACTGGCCAGGCTCAGTGGCTCAGCCTGTAATCCCAGCACTTTGGGAGGCCTAGGCAAGTGGATTGCCTGAGCCTGCAGGTTCGAGACCCGCCCAGGCAACTTGGTGAGACCTCGTCTCTACAATAAATCAAAAACTAGCTGGGCATGGTAGCATGTGCCTGTAGTTCCGGCTACTTGGAAGGCTGAGGCGGAAGAATCGCCAGAGCCCAGCAGGTTGAGGGTGCGGTGGCTGGGAGCATGCCACTGTACTCCAGTCTGGGCGACAGAGTGAGACTCCAACTCAAAAAAAAAAAATTGTATGACTAACAATTTTGAAATGGCTCTGTTAATCAATTATGACATCCCTTTCTATCCCTCCTAATCATATTTGCTTAAATTTTGGTTTGTATATTAACATAGCATACTAGCTTTCTTTTGTTGAATAATTGTAAGGCTATACTTTTTCATTCTTCTAATTTTAATCTTATGGTCGCATTTTGAGTGAGACTCTATAAGTAGTATATGATGAATATTATATTTTTCCTTTCAATCAAAGCTGATAATCTATCTTTTAATTGATGGGTATAATATATTTGCATTTATCATGATAACATATATAATTATTCCTACCACTTTATTGTCTGATTGCTACCTTTCTTCCTCTGCTTTTTCTAGGTTCCTGACTTCTATTTTTTAATGAAATCTTTCCAGTTTTCCTCATTTTTCTTTGCTTGGTGGAAAACTATACATTTCTATTTTTTGAATAATTATTCACCATTTCTTAGCATCCAGCCATGCTAGATCCTTTGCTACTTAATTAGATTGTTTTATGCTTTTGTAACAGAATACTTGAGACTGGATAATTTATAAAGAACAGAAATCTATTTTCTCGCAGTTCTGGAGGCTGGGAAGTCCAAGATCAAGGCACCAGCATCTAGTGAGGGCTTTCTTGCTGCATCCTCACATGGTGAATGGCAGAAGGGCAAGAGAGGGAGCTAAAGCTGTGTCAGAAAGCAGAAGAAGGCAAACCCATTCCTGTATGCCCTCTTCATAACAGCATTTGCCTATTCATCAGGGCAGAGCTCCTATGATCAAGCGCCTCCCAAAGGCCCCACCTCCTAACACTGTTACACTGAGGATTAAATTTCCAACACATGAATTTGAGGGGACACATTCAGACCATAGCACTACTATTCAAGTATCTTAAGCTTCCTCTAGCCTCAGGTTCTTTGCACTTGCTGGACTTAATGTCTTGCTTTCCTACTTCATTCATTTTTAATAAAGCTCCAGTTATTCATGCCTTCGTCTTCCTTGTAAATATGATAGTGATCTATATATGATAGTGTGACACACTTTTTAGGTGTTAGATTACTTATGAGAGATTTTTTCCTCCTCTCTTGGATAGCTTGCATTTCAATATATTTCTAAGTCAGCTCACCTGAACTTGAGTTCATATTCATTCAAGCTGAAGTAAAATAAAATTTTGGGTAGTTTCTCTTTTTAAAAAAAATCAATACTAATAATTTTAGGATCATTTTTGTCTGTTATTTTTTCACCTATCTTTACTTTCTTTGTTTAACACATAAAAAATCTGGTTCTGAAACTCCCCATTTCAGAGGTTACTTCCAAACATGTATGCGTATAGTTAAGGTTTTTCTTCCTTTTTTGATCCGTTTCCTGCCTAGTTCCAAAAAGTGTTTAGAAGAGCTTTCAGAAGAATAACACAGCAAAAAGTAAAGAATGCTATAGGCAACAAAGGGTAAGGAGAACAGAAAACTAAGACTAAAGGGCACCATGACAGCTAGACAGTGCCGTTGGCTAACCCCCTAACAGTATCTACTGCTTTTTGGATGAAAACTGAGATAGCATGAGGAAGAATGTTGTTTTAGACTAGATGACAGGAATGCCAGAATTACCTATTTGGGTCTGAGGGTAGTTAACACTGAGTTCGCATCTCTCACAATTGTTGGCTAACAAATTTGGTTTCTTATGCCACTCCTAGAGCAACTGGAAGACTGTCACAAGCTAGGAAGAGGTACTAAATAATAAGATTCTATTATCTGTAAAATATAATAAAGTTAATGGCCCACGACTGAAAATTCATAAGAAATAACTTGCCCAATTATCAGTGGTGATTTATCTTATGGGTCTTTTCAATGGAAACACTGTGAACAATTGAGTTCCCAGATCGCTTCACTAGAATTTTTTTTTTTTTTTAGCTTCTAATGGCTGGGGTCAGCATCTCCCTTGTGATCTTTAATTGTCTTATTAAATACAGAAGGGAAGTTGCTTATAAACGGACTTAAAATGTAAGTCTAGATATATTGTCTGACTCATTTTTTTCCCACTGATTTTCACCATAATTTCAGAGAAGTGTTACCACAGAAGAACATTTGGTCCCAACACATAAAAATCACTCTCAAGTTGTCAGATTCATGGAGACAGAAAGGAGAATGGTTGCCAGGGACTGGGGGATGGGGAATGGTAAGTTAGTGTTTAATGGGTACAAAGTTTCAATGTTGGAAAATGAAAGTAGTTTTGGAGGTGGATGGCTGGTGATGATGGTTGTATAACAATTTGAGTGTATTTAATCTCTTGGAAAATGGTTAAAATGGTAAATTTTATGTTGTGTATATTTTATCACATAATAAACACCTACATCAAATAACTCTCAGGAATTGGAGCAATCCCTTCAAAGATTACATGGCCTTTGTTGGAGATGAACCTAGGCATATTAACTTATCTCGCACAGACAGACCCCAGGTAAAAAGTTTGTCAAGCCTGAGTTAGTTCGTATAATTCTTGTTACATAATATATGCACATGACATTGAAAGCCTACACATTACTGAATATTACAGCTGATTTCTACCTTCTTTGGAGTTTAGTTCCAACTGATCCACATGGCTTTCACAATTAAGCAGCCACTCTAGCCTGTTAATTATTCAGGATTTTAGCAGGAATTGCAAGCTTGAAGAATGAACTGTGACTACACTGCTCATTGATTCATCAAATACATAGGACAGAGTGTAATCCTGTGATGAGTTTGTGGAGACAGTGGGGTGAAATGGATAGAGAATGAGCTTTGAAGTCAGATGTACATTTAAATCCTGGCTCAGCCCTTTACTTCTGAGCAGGTCAAATAGGTTATAATTTAGTTGATCCCCATTATTCATGATTCTGTGTTTGCAAATCTGCCAACTTGCCAAAATTTATTTGTAACCCCAAAATCAATACTTGGAGCACTTTCATGTTCATTAGTGGACATTCACAGAGAGGCAAAACATTTGAGTTGCCCAATGTGCACAGCTGAGGTAGAACAAAGTGATGCTCTGCTTTCTTGTTTCAGGTCTCACACCAAATAGACAAGTGGTCTATTGAGGGTCACTTTTGTTTGCTTATTTTTGCATTTTTTGTTGGTAATTTCACTGTTTGAAATGGCTCCGAGCATAGCGAAGTACAATGTAGTGTTTCTAAAAGCAAGAAGGCTGTGATGTACTTCCTGTAGAAAATATGATAATTTTCAGATAGGCATAAGTTATGGTGCTATTCGCCATGAGTTCAATATTAATGAATCAGCAATATATGTTAAGTAAGTTGTCCTTAAATGGAAACATGCATGAAACAAGGTTATGGATTAATTGGTTGATGAAATTGTTGTGACCAGAGGCTTACAGGAACCTAGCCCTTTATTTCCCATAGGAGCAATGCCTCAGTATTCACTGATTGTTTCCTGTGACTTTATAGAATATAACTACTACAAATAAAGAGAATCACCAGTACTGACCTTTGTGAAAGGTAATGTCTCATATAGCACTCCATTCTTTCCCTGCTGTGGTAGGGATTAAGAATGATTACAGAGCTGGGCTCGGTGGCTCAGCCTGTAATCCCGCGCCTTTGGGAGGCTGAGGTGAGTGGATTGCCTGAGCCCGCGGATTCGAGACCCGCCTGGGCAACTTGGCGAGACCTCATCTCTACAATAAATCAAAAATTAGCTGGGCGTGGTAGCGTGTGCCTGTAGTTCCAGCTACTTGGAAGGCTGAGGTGGAAGGATCGCCAGAGCCCAGCAGGTCGAGGCTGCAGTGGCTGGAAGCGGCCACTGCACTCCAGTCTGAGCGACAGAGTGAGACTCCAACACAAAAAAAAAAAAAAAAAAAAAAAGAATGATTACAAATGACTGGCTCCCTCTTCTTCCGGGCACAGAGGAGGAATGTACTTTCTCAGCCCCTTAAAGTTAGACATGTCTTTGAGACTTGCTTCAGGCCAGGCTCGGTGGCTTAGCCTGTAATCCCAGCATTTTGGGAGGCCGAGGCAAGTGGATTGCCTGAGCCCACGGGTTCAAGATCCACCCGGGCAACTTGGCGAGACCCTGTCTCTACAATAATTCAAAAATTAGCCAGGCGTGGTAGCGTGTGCCTGTGGAAGACTACTTGGAAGGCTGAAGTGGAAGGATCGCCTGAGCCCAGCAGGTCGAGGCTGTGGTGGCCAGGAGCATGCCACTGCACTCCAGTCTGGGCCACAGAGTGAGACTCCAACTCAGAAAAAAAAAAGAGAGAGAGAGACTTGCTTCAACTAATGAAATGAGCAGAAGTCACATGTATCACATCCAGGTAAAAGCATTTAACTGCCAGTGTTCTGCTCCAACCTTCCCTTTCTATACTGCTACTGTCATGGAGGCACATTTCCATATGGAGCCTCCATCACTCAGCTCTCTGCCTACCCATGTGTGAGGTATAGTGTGAATGAGAAATAAAACTGGTGTGGATAAGGGTTGAATATCTAGAATATATAAAGAGCCTCTACAATCCAACAACAAAAAAAACCTCAATTTTTTAAATGGCCAAAGGACTTAAATAGACAGTTCTTCAAAGGAGAAATACGGACAAATGTTCAATAAGCACATGATAAGATGCCCAACATCATTAGTCATTAGGGAATAACAAATCAAAACCACAATGAGATACTACTTCATACCTACTAAGATAGCTATAATTTTTAAAAATGGAAAATAAGGCCGGGCTCGGTGGTTCAGCCTATAATTCCAGCACTTTGGAAGGCTGAAGCGAGTGGATTATCAGGCAACTTGGTGAGACCTCATCTGTACAATAAAACAGAAATTAGCCGGACGTGTAGTATGTGCCTGTAGTTCCGGCTACTTGGAAGGCTGAGGTGGAAGGATCATTGGAGCTCAGCAGGTCCGACGCTGGGGTGGCTGTGAGCTTGCCACTGCACTCCAGCCTGAACAATGGAGTAAGACTACAACTGAAATATATATATATATATATATTTTTTTTTTTTTTTTTAAATGGAAAATAAGGTTGAGTGTGATGGCTCATGCCTGTAATCCCAGCACTTTGGGAAGCCAAGGCAGGAGGATTGTTTGAGCCCAGGAGTTCAAGACCAGCCTAGGTAACATAACAAGACCTTGTCTCTCCAAAAAATTTAAAAATTAGCCAGATTTGGTGGCACACACCAGTAGTCCTAGCTACTCAGGAAGTTGAGGTAGAAGGATTACCTAAGCCCTGGAGTTTGAGGCTGCAGTGAGCCATGACTGTACCACTGTGCTCCAGCCTGGGTGATAGACTAAGACTCCGACTCAAAAAAAAATAAAATAAAGAAAGAAATGAAAGAAAGAAAAGAAAAAAAATTGGAAAATACATGTTAGCAAGGATGAGGAGATATTGGAAACTTTGTGCACTGCTTGTGGGAGTATAAAATGGTGCAGCCACTTCGGAACACCATTTAATAATTCCTCAAAAAGTTGAACAGAATTACACTATCATCCAGCGATTCCATTCCTAGGTATATACCCAAAATAATTGGAAGCAGAAATTCAAACAGATACTTGTACATTAATGTTCATTGAAGCATTATTCACAGTAGTCAAAAGATAAAAACAACCCAAGTTCCATCAGTAGATAAAATGGATAAACAAAATGTGGTATATACATGCAGTGGAACATTAGTCAGCCACAAACAGGAACATAATTAGTCTTAGAAATATTGTACTAAGCCAGGCTTGGTGGCTCAGCCTGTAATCCCGCACCTTGGGAGGCTGAGGTGAGTGAATTGCCTGAGCCCGCGGGTTCAAGACCCGCCAGGGCAACTTGGTGAGACCTCATCTCTACAATAAATCAAAAAATTAGCCGGGTGTGGTAGTTCCAGCTACTTGGAAGACTGAGGCAGAAGGATCGCCGGAGCCCAGCGGGTCAAGGCTGCGGTGGCCAGGAGTGGCCACTGTACTCCAGTCTGGGCGACAGAGTGAGACTACAACTCAAAAAAAAAAAAAAAAGAAATATTATACTAGGTGGAATAAGCCAGGCACAAAGGGCAAATAATATGTGGTCTACTTATAGGACATATCTAGACTAGGCAAATTCCTAGAGATAGAAAATAGATTAGAGGTTCCCAGGGCCTGAGGGGAGGAAGAAATGGGGAATTATTGCTTAATTGGTACAGAGTTTGTGTTTGGCATGATACAAAAGTTTTAGAATAGATAGTGATGATGGTTGCACAGCATTTTGACTGTACTCAATACCATTGAATTGTACAGTTAAAAATGGTAAAAATGGCAAATCTTATATACTACCACAATTAAAATATTTTTATCTTTCTAAAAAAAATTGTATTTTAAAGATGTAGGGTACAATTCAGAGTCAGGTATACAATTGTAAAAATTTAATTTTAAAGCCACCTTTTAAAACCAGTGATATTTTGGTGATGTTTGCTGTTATGGCATAATCTAGCTCATCCTAAGCAAACTTTCTTTCCTATTTCTCTAAAATGTGCAATATAGGCATTTAGAGTTTTATGGCCACATGCAACCTTGAACCCACAGGTCAAGGTATTACCTTCACTGATCTTCTGACCTTCTGAACAGGAAAAACCAAGTTCTTACAATTGTATTCATGACTCATGTGAAACTTAGTGGGCAAGGCAGGTTACTCAGGCTGAAAGTAGCCATAGTAGTCAGAAATATATACTTTGTAATGTATAAGAGAGCTCCTTAGCTTTTATATTTTCCTATAAAGCCTCAAATTTCATTTATTTTAATGTGCAGAAATGAAACTGCCTTAAATGAACTGGCTCCAAACAAAGGTCATCTGTCTTTTAAAATGGGGTTCCAACAATATTCTGTGATCGGCAAGCTCCAGTCTCTTGCAGGAAGACTTCTTTCTTTGGTTTATAGCACACACCATTATGAATCACTTTGGACAGTTAAAAAGTTGAATTAGTCCTAGGATTTCTTCTGTTGCTGCCTTCTAAACTGTATTCAGACTGTCTTTGCATAACACAGTGAAACTATACTTAATAATAGAGTAAGAAAATGGGTTAGTTATGTTAAAATATAGAATCTAAAACAATAATTTAAAACACACAGAAAAGATACCACATGGGACACTCCTAAGGAGTCCACAAAGGACAGCGTTAACCCAAAATTAAGACATTCTTTGAAGACACAGATTGCTGGGTGTCACGTAGTACTAGTATCTCCTTTCTCACTAACAGAACCTGATTTTATTCAGGGCAGCAATATGCCCTGGTAAAAACTACATTTCCCAGATTGCCTTTCAGCTAGGCCTAATCAAGGAGCTATACATAGGAGTTGGTTAGTACTTCTAGTAAATCTCTTTAAGTGTTGTTGATCCAACTGGGATAGAGACCTTTTTCCTCTTACCCTTACCCATCTTCTTAGCTAGAACGTGAATATGATGGTTGAAACTCCAGCAGCGATTTTGTACCTTTGAGAATAGATGCCATGAATGCTTAGGATGGTAAGTGCAGAAAGACAGGAAGAGCCTAGATGCTTGATAGAGGTTTTTACAAAACACCTACCAATCCTAGACCGCTCCACTCAGGTCATTATTACTAGCTGACGTATGCAATTTTAATTTCCAGTGCTGTTATTATTTTCAATATAATAACACTGATCTGACAATTATATACAGCCGTGTACTTCACAGTGTATTTCATTCTATTACCACCTTCAATTCTCACAATAACTATGTGAAATGAATATAATAATTCTAGTCCTGGAAATGAGGACAGTGAAGCCCTGAGAAGTTAGATAACTTGGCCAAAGTTGCAGACTTAGCATTTGTCATAGTCAGGACTCAAACATTAAACTTCAAATGCAGTTTCTTTCCCCTACACTATAGGTAAATATTAACTTAGTTGATGCTTGAGTAGCCATTCCAGAAGTGAAGGATCTTTTTTGGTCTTTTAAGTAAGAACCACTGACCTACTGGAACACAGTTTGACAGTCATGTGCTAGCTTTAAAAAAAAAAAAAGTTTTACTAAAGTTTGAGGTAGGGTTATTTTTGGTTGTTTTCTTCTTCATAGAGAGCTACAGTATGTTCAAATTAGATTTTCCTTAACTTGAGAAAACAAAACACCTGCCAATACATAAATACTTTTCAGTGTTGTTCAAATCTGTTATGCCTGGGGGTTTAGAAAGAAACCAGCAAGGGAGAAAAGGAAGAAATAGTATAGAGAAAGGGCAAAATAGGAGACTGAAGAGCTGTGAATATTCTCAAGTATGTGTCATGTGAGGTAGACTTGGCTTAAAGTGCCATTTACTAGGACCGTTGAAGACAGAGTTAGACAACAGAAATTGTCATCTTACTCTTTGAAGTGTTCTTTAGCTGTTTAATCTCTTTTACAGCTCTTCTGTACTCTTTCCTTTTTACTTTTTAAAAGAGAATTTGCCAAGAAAATTGACCATGTAAATTTCTGACAGTGATGTGCTGGAATCTGCTCACACTGGCTCGCAAGAGCCTTTTGGTCAGTGTTCAGGAATTTTGTAAGTCAGTTGTTAAATTCAGCCATTATAAAATGTAATTATATAAACTTATGGTTGAATAAATTATATTTTTAAAGGTAATAAATACTCAAAATTCAATACTTCCTAGTTACCTTACCAAACTTCACTACTATCTAATGTCTTGAGGTTGTTTCATCTATGAATATCTGTATGGTGGAAATGCTATAGTATGGTATGCTGCTGCACGTCTCTTCCCAATCTCACATCCAACGGCTTCATGTGGGTAGCTTGAAGTCAGCCATAATAAGATTGTGTCCCCCATGGAAATTGGCAACTGCTACAAACCAGTACTTGATTTACTGTTTTATTGGACCTTTGTCGTGTTCTTGTCTGCCTCTTATGGCTTTTGCATTATTTCAACTGTGTGTCATAGTCATTTGTCTATTTGTCTTATACTCTACCAGAGTGTAGACTCCTTCAACTTAGGGGTGGTTTCTCATTCATATGCGTGCCCTTTCCCCATGAGTACTCAGCAGTTCCTTGCATATAGTAGATTGTGTTATGCACAGTTGCCATAACAGAATACTACAGACTGGATGGCTTAAACAACAGAAATTTATTTTCTCACAGTTCTGGAGGCTGGAATTCCAAGATCAGGATGCTGACAGCATTGGTTTCCGGTGAGGTCTTTCTTCCTGGCTTGCAGATGGCCACCCTTTCGCTGTGTCCACACATGGTTCTTTTCTCTGTGTACACTCCTGGTGTCTCCTCCTCTTCCTTATAAGGATACCAGTCCTATCAGATAGGGCCCACCCTTATTGTCTTATTTCATCTTAATTGCTCCTTAAAGGCCCTATCTACAAATACTGACACATATAAGGGTTAAGGGTTCAATATATGTATTTGGGGGTCAGGGGACACAATTCTGAGTATAGCATAAATGTTTATGAGTTGTGCATTAGGCTGCTTCAAAACCAAGAAATATAGAGCCTTCACTATGTGCCTGTCTCTGTGCTAGTTACATTATATCATTTGCACCTCATAGCATTGCTTCAAGGTAAATACCATTGTCCCCAATCTACAAGTGGAGATATTGACTTTCTACAAAGGATAAAAGTAACTTGCCCACTGTGTACAGATGGTGAGTGTTAGATCCAATATTCGAGCCCAAATAATCTGACTCCAAGTCCAAACACCCACTGTAGGAAGCTGCCGTCCTGCTTTTTTCAGTGTATATGTGTGTATTTTATTAAGACAATACTGGAACTGTTGCCAAAAAAAAAAAAAAAAAAGCAAGCAACTGTTGAGGAACGTGTGGTAGGGCATATATCCAAATGTGTGGACATTCTGCAAAGGGCATTTTGGTAAAATTGGGGTGAGGGTATCTTTGTATAAGTGTAGCTTACATACAGTGTTTAAACCCCAAGTTCTTCCATTTCTGAGAGCTTTCCTTTAAAACAAGATAAAAATAAATATCAAATAAGGCTCCAAACTAAGTGGAAAGTATTTTCTAACTAAACATTGAAGTTTAACATTGTAAGTACAAAAACGAAGAGGGTTGGAAAGAGAATGAGCATGTGAGAGCTAACAGGCATAGAAGCAAAACAATTCACATGATTTTGAATGATAGTACCTGTTTAGGATGCAACGCCATTATTTTCTTCAATGTGTTGGAACAAATTTTACTCAACCTGAAAGAAATTTTCTGGCTTCAAATATAAATGGGTGTTGTTTTTGTCTCTTCCTCTTAAAGAAATAGTGCATGACAGTTATTCCATGCAGCCTTCTCTTAGCATCTCCCCTACCCACACAACACCAGTAAACTTTGGTGAAAAAGCAAGTGTTCTCAAGGAATGAAAGAGGAACTCAGTGAGTTTTACTCTGGTTCCTCCTGAAACCTCATCTGTGTATTCTCTTGTTGTATGTGTCTGTCTAAATCCTTTGATAAACCAGATAGGCAGGAAGATGAGGTTTGCATTCATCCAACAGCCACTTATTGAGTGCCTACTACATGCCAGGCCCTCTCCTGGGGTATATAGTAAACAAAGTCTCATTGCTCACATTCTGCAGAGACAAGAGCAACAATAAACAAGTAGATCATTCGTCAGCAACTGATAAGCTTTGTTTTTGTTTTTTAAGAAAAGCAGGTTGAAGTTTTATCCATTTAGACACAATTGACATTTTGATTTGAATCATTTGCTGTGGGAGTTGACCTATGCATAGTAGCAGGTTTGGCAGCATCCTTGGCCCCTACCTGCTAGATACCACTAGCAGCTCCCTCCCCAAGTTGCCATAACCAGAAATGTCTCCAGGCATTGTCAAATATCTCTTGGAAGGGGCATTGAGAAGCACTGGGCTAGAGAACAAGGTATAAGGGTGCTGATTTTTTAGGATAGTCAGGGAAAGCATATCTGCAATGGTGAACATTGAACAGGCTGGAAGATGTGAGGATGGGCACTATGTAAATGTCTCAGGGAAAACCTTCCAGGCAGAGGGAATGGCTGTGTAAAGGCTATGAGGTGAAACAAATAGCAAGAAGGCCACTGTGAGCAGAAGACCTGGACAAGAGGACTGTGGTGAGGAATGTGGCAAAATCATGGTGCTATAGTGGGGACTTTGGCATTGAATCAGAGAGGCATGGGAGAGCATCTAGGATCTTGAGCAGAGCATTGACACATGGTGTATGTTCAAACAGAGTTATTCTTGCTGCTGAATAGAGAATTGACTAGAGAGGTGCAAAGGTGAAAACCAAGTCCAGAAGCAGCCATGGCAGTAGCTCAGACCAGCACTGAGTCATGGCTAGATTAGTTGTGATGGGGTGGAATAGAAAGTGACTGGATTCTGGATATGTTCTGAGCCTACATCTGACAAGAGTTGCTGTTGAATTAGACATTGAATGCAAGCAAAAGAAGAGAGTCTTTGAAAGATTCTTCTTTGAACACACCCAAAGGAGCTTTGATTTCTGATTTTGATCCGAATCCTAGGGGAGTTTAACATGATGGAGACATTGTTTAGGCACTAGGTATTAGACTGTTTCCTCAATTACTTCCTGAGTAAACCAATTAAAATTATAATGTGGGTCTCCAGGAGAAAAGAGAAGGAGCCAAATTTGGTAGATTTCAACTCTTAAATGCCACTTAATGATGCTTTTCTCCGATTGCTTAGGTAATGAAATTCTGGCAAATAAGGGCAGAATGAACAAATGGGCCCTCGGCAGCAGCCCATCCCCACTTGCACATAGCTGTGATGCTACCTGATTATCCTCCAGGTCCCCAATGGGGATCCAGTGTGTACTTTGCATAAAACCCACCAGGTGCTGCAAATTCAGGCAGCCTCCTCCTCTTCTCTCTACAGCCCGCCTTCCAGGATGCTCAGGTGTATTCCTGATATTGCTTCCCCGAATTCAGGTAGATTAAATGAGGTTCCAAGCTTCTCAAACTGCAGATGAGGGGGAACATGAGATAAAGACCCATGTTCTAATTAATCCCTGGGTTAAGATGGGCTTTTATGAAGCCTCCCAAATGTGTCAGTTCACATCTGAGACTACACTTCAGGAGTTTTTCGCCTCTGCCTTGTGGAGTCATGTTGCCTTCCCCTTAAACTAGTGTTTCTCTGGGCATGAGGTGAGGTGTTTGTTAAGAATGCAGAGTTTCAGGTTCCTTTTTAGACCCAGAGGGATGTAAATGGCTATTATGTTTAATAACAGCCTCAGATGATTCTGGAATATGCTAATGTTTAAAAACCACTGCTGAATCATTTAGGAATTGCATTCACTTTCTAGTAACAGAAACTGTAAATAAATAGTTTATTTCTCTCAGTGGTAAAAGAAGTTCAGAGACAGGCAATCCAGGGTCAGTCTCAGGCTCTGTGGTATTTAAAACAAACAAACAAAAAATAACCACACAAAGAAAAAACACAAAACACAGGCTCCTAACATTCTGTCCTACCATCCTCAGCCTACAACTTCCATTCTTAAGCTGACTTCATGGTACAAGATGGCTACCAGAGCTCTAGCCCTTGTTTGCATTTCAGATCAGAAGCAGGAAAAAAGGAGAATGGAGAAAAAGAGCCCTGGCTAACTGCTTGGCCTCCTTTAAAAGAGCCCTCTGAGAAGTCATACCCTTACATGTCATTGGAGAGAATATATGTGGCCACATGTAGTTACTAGGAAGGTGCAGGAATATTGTTCTTAGCTGGGCATATTGGTCCTCTAAGTAAAATGATGGTATTCTTGTTACGGAAGAAAAGGAAAATGGAAGTGAGTAGCCAGCCATCTCTGCCACACCTCTCTTATACTCATGCTGTGGTATGGCAGAAAGTTGTCTGGAAACCTTTTTACTTACTGGTAGTTCATTTTGACTTTATTTGGAAGCCTTTGGTTGGTTATGTGATGGAGAATACCAAAGGAAAATGTGTTCATCATTTCTGTGGTCAGCCATGCAGACCTATCTGGAATCAACAAGATCTGGGTTGTTCTTATTTTGCTTCTTTCCTGTCCACCCACCAGTCACTTTTTTTATTGATAAGGAAGAACAAAGGGAGGGGGAAGAAGCCAAGTTCCAAGGTGACTCTACCACTTTTTAACTATGTGATATTCAATCTGATGAATTTGATACACTCGCCTCCAAGGTGTGGGGAGGGTTCATGAAATACTGTATATAAAAACACTTCAGACCTTAGGGTTGCTCAGTAAATAAATAGTTCATTGATCCCTGCCTTCATTTAAACAGTGAAGAACAATTGATTCTGAGATCAGCCAAGAAAGCCTGACTTCTGTTTTATTGGGCTCCTGCTCTAAGACAATAAGGATGCTTTTGATATGGGAAATGTTCCCACCAAAAAATGTGAGTACTTTGCCCTTAGGATTTCTTCATCTTGTCAGAGCTGGTGGCATCTCCTGCTTAAACATATATCTAGGTGAAGAAGGAGACGCTTGAAAAATTGGGCGAGGTCCAGCAAGTTTTCTTCCTTTTCTGGGCTTCCTGGATCTCTTGGAAAGAAATGGCAACTTCATGGGGTTAGTTGTTGAGGAAAAACTCTAAAACTTGCCAAGTGTGGTCCCTGGACTAACAGCAGGATCTGAGAAGGGGTTATAAATGCCAACGATAGGGCCCACCCCATACCTACTAAATTAGAGATCTGTATTTTAACAAGCCTTCAGGTGTTTCTGATGTGTGCTAAGGTCTGAGAGCCATCATTCTAAATAAGGTGCTTTATACACTTTTTTCTATTAACATACTTTTTTTCTTTTTCAGCACACTCTTCTCCCAAATGCAGTCATTGACTCTCTAGCCTCCATCTCTCTACCCAGGCAGAAATGCTATCAAATGTGCAGTTCCTTCTAACAAGTCTCGTCTTTCCAACTAGGCGAGGCCTCACTTTGTAGACTTTATTTGCACACTGACTAAAGCTCTTACAATCCATATGACACACACAGAAGTTGCTGCCAAACCTTCCTGGGGAGTAACACCTTAAATAAAGACCTTCAGTGATTTCATTTTCATAAGCCAGTTTATTGTGCTCAAAATGCTTTTGTTCAGGGGACGTATACCTAGTATGACTTCACCCAGGGCAGAATCACAGGACACCTGTACTTGAAAATGTCTAAATGGAGCAAAGTTTCTAGCACATTCAACAGACCTGCTTCTGAAGAAATATGCTGAGTACAATCAGGAGAAAAAAATTAAGTTATCAACACACTATGTAATAGCTTGGTAATGACCATCACTGACGAAATTCTATTGGATTTGTTTATTTACTCCTAAAAATTTTGAACAAGTGAAACATGTTTGGACTACAATGAGCAATCTGCAGGATTTTCAGGAGTAATGCCAAATTGAATTTTTGTTCGTGCCAGAAAGTACACTCAATATTTTCCGGTTACCGTTGGTTCACTTGGTGTTTGTTTTGGGCTATAGGGTAGTTTTGTTATGGAGGATGCCAGAGGAAAATGCATGCAGCTTTCCTGCATCTAGCCAGAGAATTCAGGAGGGCTGTTTCTCCCTCACTCTCAACCCATCTGTTAATCCCCCTTGCTTGATTAAAAACTTGGAAAGTCCAGCACCTAAACACCAGGAGTAGACATGAAGCCAACATTAGAGGGATTATTTTTTCACCTGAACATGAATAGACTTTGAAGAGGATTGGAAGTCGTGAAGGACTAACTCATTCTTCTTCCTTAGAGGAAGCTAAATCACCTACCATGTGATATGGGGTGATTTGGTAGGTTGTTAACTAATATGAACTGATTTATTCTAATAATGGGGCATCTTGCTAATTTGGTGAGCTCTTAAGTCTTCCACCAAATTACTGGTGGGTCTTGTGGAAAAAATATTTTAGCATATTCTATATTTGAAGAATTACTTGAATATTGGCAGAAAGGATAAATATTCAGTGGTGAACAGTAGACTTGAATTACAAAGGGTAACAAAAGATATCCAGGAAAGATAGAGCTGTGTTCCCAAAGAGTAGTCACTGTCCATGTTGACATAAGAAATCAGAGCCTTTAGGATAGATCATTATATACTGAGAAATTCAAGGTACTAGTTAAAGAGGGCTCCAGGGATGACCCCACGCAGGGCAGTGGGCAGAGGGGTATGTGAGCAATGAGAGGTGATTGAGAGGAGGGTCAATTAAGCTCTAATTAGACTCTGCATTTTTAAGCATCCACAGTGATTCATTTCATATTAGCCATTGTCCTTAATGTTCTGTAACTATAAGGAGAGTTGTGAGAATGTCAAAGTGATGTTGGAACAAGGCGTTTCTCCAAGCAACCTTCTGACTTGAGAGGCAAAGCCCAGTCCCCAAGACATGAGACTGGGTCTGCTCTTTTACATGTGTCCTGTGTCTGGTGAAGCCTATGGTACAGAGACTCTACTGAGGACAGAATTGTATGCCAGTCTCTGATGGGCAAATTGCCAGCTTCTAATCCCAAAACTGACTTATGATTTGGGCTTTTACTTCTTGTCAGCAAGTGCTGGTCATTTGTGAGCCGCATTCAAAACCTGGAGCCATTCTTTCTCATTTCCAGGCATGGCTCCCCTCCAGATACTTCTAGGGACGGTTTACAGAGGCCCTGCCTTCAGAGAGCCCTCTAGTGTATGATGAGAACTCTGTTTATGGTCGCCTTTGGGATGGGATGAAAAGGATTGATAGGCACATGCTGGTGAATGGTTACTATCATTAGTTATGAAAATAAAGATAGCTTTCACATTTTTTAAGGACTTGTCATTGCAAAGCCTTTTCCCCTCTCTTCTAACACTTATGACTTAGTTTCTGGGGATCAAAGCAGAAACTTTCACAACTCTTCACTCCAGCATTTCCAAAACATGTGTTCATAGCCAAGGCTACCAAAATGCAATGGTATTAGTCTAAGTTTGTAGAGTGGAGTGAATATGATGAATTTGGAACCTCCAAATGGAGATTCTTCCATCTTCTCCATTTTGTTGAATGAATGTCTTGTTTCACAAGAACTGGTCATGCTGCTAAGTGAGAGATACTAGAGACTATTTTCCATGATGTCATCTGAGCTTATGGGGTTTTTTTTTTTTGGTCTTTGTTGTATAATAGCATACCTTTTGTTTGGGTCAGTTTTTTCTTTTCCTAGTTTTGCATGTGGCTGGGTGATAGAATGTTTATTTTCTTTTCTTGGGCAAAATTATATGCTTGGTGCTTTCCTTAGTTGTTGTTAAGGTTGAATGAGTTGAATGAGCCTCATAAAGTGCAGGAGTATGCCATAACAGTCGTAAACAGGAATGCTCTAGGATGTGCAAAAATCCTCTTGTTAATGACAATTTTTAATTACACGCTCTGCATCCTGGATTTAGTGAGTTTCTTTCTGCTGGATGTCAGCTGCTGCCTGCCTTACAAATGGCTCAAAACCTGGAGGGCTTTTAACGTAGGTGGAGGCTGAGGTACCAGGGAACTTGCTGAGTGCCAAAGACTGGCTTTGACTCCATCGCCGAGGCAGGTGCTGACATATCCCTTTGGCTAGGGAGGCACATTACATGCTGGAGACTAACAGGAAAAATGGTAAAGCCAGCTCTCAGGGGAGTCTGCCGAGAAAGCTCTACCCTCCGGGTTCACCAGCATGTTTGCCGAATTCTCCTTTTGTAGGAAGTTTACTGGCTTTATTTTTCCCTCACAGAGAGAGGAAAAGGCCTAAGATAAGGGCGATTTGCCTGACTCTTTCTTGAAGAAAGAATATCTCTGCTTGCTGACAGAAACTCTTTTGCTGTTGAGTTTCGCAAAGGGTGGGGGTTGTGGAAGGTGGTTATGTCCTGCTGGAGGAGTCATCTTCCCAGTAAGTGGGGAGAAAGCCCGTTGTGTGAGTAGTGGCCAAGTGATCCGTGTGCTTTCTGTCCTTCAGGTTCACCAGTACTATAGCTGTCTCCCAGAAGAGAAAGTCCCTTATGTCAACAGCCCTGGAGAGAAACTACGAATCAAACAGCTACTACACCAGCTGCCACCACATGACAATGAGGTAAGGGGCTAGATGGGGTTTATGAGGACTTTTCTTAGAACCTTCTGTGAATTGTTACCCTCTTCCTAACCAGAAATCTGTGACCAATGAGGTTGCCAAAGAAAAATTGGCAATTTATTTTAGGTTTTTAGCTTCCTTAATTAAAGCCAAAAGAAACCAGCCAAAACCTTACTTCTAGAGAACATTACTGAAATAGCAGAATGTCATTATGAACTGGATTAGCCACTGTGCCTGGCACTACTAGTTATTTGGGGGTAACCAGGAAGCCCTAAAATATAAAAGCTCAACTCCAAGTTTTCTTACTTGAAGAAGAACGTGTCACAGAGGTTACCTGCATATGTTGGAGATTCCCTGGGCCAGGTCAAGCCCTGCAAAAACTTTGTGACTCTTGAATTTTCAGCATAATTTCATACTAAATGAATGTGCAACTTTTCCACAGAACATTGTAGTAGATGTTATATGTCCAGAGTCACAGCCCTGAACTTATATGTTTTTGTCGTGGTAAAATCTGACTTGCCAAGGTTGTCCTTTGGACTCTTGGGAGTGTGTCTAGCAGACTGTCCTTCTTTCTGAACCCAGAAACATGGCACTGTCAGCAGGTATCTCTTATCCTTGAAATCATAAAGGAGATTTTGTAAATATGCTTTTAAAAGATCAGCATGCTGGAAGGGATTAGGTTTATAAGCTAGAAGTTAATTTTTAGGCATTTAGTTTTTTTTGGATAGTCATCCTTTGGAATTGAACTGACTACTTAACTGACTGTATTTAAAACAAAAAGGCAATTTTAAATTAAAAGGAGAAACAACCCCTTTAGAGAGCTGGACATAAGCTTTCAACCAATGCACCCCACCCCCAAGCTGGATCCCAAAGCTTAATCCCAAGAGAAATGAGTTGAGTGCTCTTTATCTTCCCACATTAGAATAAAAGGGGATAACTTGAGATTCTCAAAAATAAATTTGAGTTAGCAGGACAAAAACAAAAACTGAAGCAATTCACTAGAAAGAGCTCTATGATTCTCTTTCCTGCTGCTTATTTCAGACTTCATGAAACAAATAAAAACAATGCTTTCTTCTTTAAAGCTGACAGCAAGCATTGTAACCTGATGCCCAGTTAACTAATTGGAAGTGAAAATGCGAGTTTTTACAAGCAGGGTGTGGTGTGCCTTCCTTTAAAAGCATGTCCATAAAATGTGGCAGTGGAGGAACCATTTTTTGGGGCTGTTCAGGTCATTGCAGTTCTTTCTCTGGGACATTCACACGAAGACTTCTTTTTCTTTTTTAACTCTTTTTACTTGATAGAGGGAAGTCATCAGCTCTTCTCTGCCTTTAGTGCTTTGTTCTGTTTATGGTTAACTGTGCTTTCATGAAAAGACACAACGTTCAAATTGTAACTTCCTATGGGTGGGAATTCCCTATGCGTGACCCAGTGGGCAGATTTAGCCCATTTGACATGACCCTTTTGAGGACAAAAGGTGATTGTGATTCTAAAGTAAATATTGATCATTCTCTTTTTTGCTTAGATAATTCTTTTTTTTTAAGCAGGATTTATTGAGAGGACAGAAAAGCTCCCACAGATAATTCTGATATACACAGCTGCACTGGTTTTCAAATTATGATGGTTTTCCGCAAACCATCTGTATGACAAATTATCTGAGCAATTCAATTAACCTTTCTGATGTCCAGATTACTCCCAAATAAGACAAGAGGTGGGAATTAGGATTGTTTCCTAAAGTGTGGTGTATATGTGGCTTTGAGTGACACATGGACATGGCAGTAAATAAAATTGAACCACATAGTGAGAGAGTTGCTCCCTTCTAAATTGTATTTCCTTCCTTGTGATGGAGTGGCTGAATGCTCAAAGAGGAAATTCCAGTTTTGTGCTAACAGGTGTCTCTCACCTCTCTAACTTGGACTAGCCTCAGCTTTAAAGTAGGAACATCAGGCACTTCTGTGTCAGTATCTCCTGTGAGCACAGTGGTTGGCTAGGATCTAAAAACATTTTTGTTCTCACTCTATTAAATCTGTTTCTATTTTTTGCAGGTGATATTGGTTTTTCACTTATAGTCCTAATATACTTGCTTTTTAAATTAATGTTATTCAAGTTTCCAAAAAAGTGAGTCAGTATTAAAAACAGCATTAAGTAAATAGTGGCAGAATTTCCAAGGTGTGTATAAATAAGAAGAAAGAATGGGAAACACTGGATTCAAATGTCCCTCCCTTAATTCTGTGAGTTTCTGCATTTAACAAGAAGGAAAATATCTTTTGCAAGTTGATTCAACCAAAGCCCAGCAGGGAGCCCATTCCTTCCTGCACACAGATAAACACACAGGGACTGCCGTGCAGCATCACAGGTACCTGGACTGACTCTTCAGGCTCACACGTTTGTTCCCCAGTTTTTCCAAAATGAGGCAGGAAAACAGAAGCTGTGAGCACATGGACAACTACTCTGACTCGCTGACCTAGAGTCATTCTTGGTGTCAAGGATCATTTACGTGAGCGTGTGGAGGTGAAAGTATTAGGTCTATAGACTCTGGAAGAGGGGTGATGTTCCAAATCTTGGCTAGCACCAAAGCTACTCTAGACGATTTGATCTTATTATGGTGAGCAGAGTGAGGGAATGAGGGTGAGAAGCAGTTATAGAACCTTTGTCCTGCCCAAGGCTTGGGCTCCAGAGTTAGGAGCTCTTATGAGTGTGAGCAATCTTAATAGAGACTTTAAATCTTTCCAAGGTTGATGTCGTTAAATTTGTGACAAAAGCTATGAAACCCAACAGGAGCGGGTTTAATGAGAAAACTCAGAGGCTTGGTCTTCAGGAATCTCAAGGAGCCAGGGTGGCTTCCTCTATGCAGTTCTCTTTGTCTATTCAGGTTCGATATTGCAACTCCCTGGATGAGGAGGAGAAGAGAGAGCTGAAGCTGTTCAGCAACCAGAGGAAACGTGAAAACTTGGGCCGAGGCAATGTCAGGCCCTTCCCAGTCACGATGACAGGAGCTATTTGTGAACAGGTGAGTGTGGATTTGGAGAAGTGAGGCAGCATTGTTCTGGCATCCTTTCATTCCCTCATTCATTCAACAATTGTTTTATTGAGTGCCTACTGTATGCCCGGCATAGTTCCAGGCCTTGGAGATACAGCAGTGAACAAAAGACACGAGAGCTTAATCTTGCCCTTCTAAGGAGTTTCATTCTAGGGGAAGAAGTCAGAAAATACATTTAATCAATAAAATGGAAAAAAATATATCAGAGAAGGAGGCTAGGAAGTAGTGGTCATATGGGGAGGCTGTCGTTTGGGGTTTTTTTGTTTGTTTGTTTTGAGGCTGTAGTTTTAAGTAGGGTAGTGGGGAAGTCCCTACTTGGAAGATGGAATCCAAACAAAGACTTGCAAAGATGTGTAGATCTTGGATAGAAAGAGGGGCGAGCTCAGAGGCCCTGAGGTAGGAGAGAATCTGTTGTGTTTGAGGAACCATGAGTTGGCCAGTGTGGCTAGGGCAGAGAGAGTGAAGGGAAAAAATTAGCAGATAAATTCAGGGTTCATGGCAAGCCACTGGAAGGATTGAGCAGAGGAATGACATGATGGATTTATATTTTTGAATGAGTCCTTTAGAAAACGGAGTTTGACTGGCCATGGATCAGTCTCTCTCCCAGGATCATCCCAGTACCAGTGCCATTTAAAGGGGGTGATAAATGATCTTCTCTTGGGGTTTGAGAGTTATTTATGGAAATGCATGGAGCCCACTGCATCCTCCCTAGGACCTCAGTGAGTTGAAGTACCTGGATTTGCTTTTTCTCTTACTCTCCTGCAGAGTGCTCAGGGCATGGTAGAGAAGAGTTTTAGAGTCAGCAGGGTGGGAATCCACCCCGTCCCTCCTTTCAGCTTCCAAAAGATTTCTGGTGCTGATTGTCATTTTTGGCATGTCTGCAAGTCCTGCTTAAGTCCTCCTTAAGCTCTGGATAGACACATTCAGGTACTGAAAATATGTCCACTGAGTCAGTGAAGAGGAAGCAGGATATGCTGCCTGAGGGAAGTGGATACCATTTGAGGCCCTTTTTTGAGATTTCAGAGGGATAAGGTAAGAAAGTTCAGGTAAATGGGATGAAGAAACTACTTGACCAGATATTTGGCAGTGGGGTCTTCATCCTTGACAAGCATCCTTGAGACTCACTCTTGAGATTCAGGTGGTCAGTCGTTATGATATGAGATTCATTGTGCTCAGTCCAGTGCCCTCACCACTCTTAGACCAGTCTTCTGGAACCAGGTAATCTGGGCTCACCTAAAGGGCAAGGAAGGTCAGGCATTTTATGGGCAGATGTGTAATGTAGAGTAATGCCAAGCATATGGATGTAGAGAGATCTTTCCTAAGTGTGACCTATGTTTTTGCCGGATGAACTTGACCCTGTTACTTTTCCTTTTTTCCATTTTGTCATCTACAAAATGAGGATAACGAACCTTTTAAAATTATGGTGAAGATTGAGTAGAATTGTGTATGCATACTGTAGCTCTAGTAATGTTATCACAGAAGGTAGGGGGTAGTACTTTCTATAACACTATACCTTTCTTTTATCTGGTCACACACGTGGATGAGCTCCCAAAGACTATTCCATAAGTCCTTTACTTCATTTTCTATTATGCATTTCAACCTATACCATGTCCTTAGCACGGATATAGGTTAAAATGGGACACAGTGGCTTCTCTACTCTTTAGACATTGTCCTCAGAGCCCAGCCATTCATGTGGGACCCTAGTACAAGATTCAAGTGTGGACCTCATGGTCCATGCCTTGGTCAACAGAGAGCATCTCCCTGGACCCACTTCTTCACAATTTCTTCCTCCCTCAAAGACCTTCAAACCATGTTCTTTTTATTCCATCCCCAGCTATAAACATTGGTCATCAATGATTCTGCCTTGTTCCTTTCTGAATGGCTAGGGAACTTTGGAAAAAGAATGAGAAGGTAGGGAAGGGATAGGAAGAAACCTTTTCCATAGTTGGGCCTTAGAAGGTGGTATTGTGTTGATCAAGATTATGTATAAAGATGCTAAAAGAAGCAATCTAAATCATGCCTGAAAGGCACACAGAGAAGGTAGTTAAAGGTGGACATGCTTTTATGCATCCTACTTCCCCTCCCATCCAACAGTGCAGGCCCTGACCCCTCGGTATCCCTCCTCCCACCCACCTCCCTCCCCAGCCTCCTCCTGGTGTTAAACCTGGCTCTGCCTCAGCATGGTGTTTGAAGCATCTAAAAGATAATGAGGCCTTTACTCTGTGCCAGTTTGCCTCCTGCCTACAGAGCCCCTGCACACTATTATGCTAAAAGAACTTTTCTTTCTTTTCCACCTTTGTGATTCCTTATTCTCCCTGTGGCTTCATCTCCATCTTGTAGGCCCTAGGAACAGAGGGTTGGAGGAGGACAAGAAAAACCTGCCCTGCTGCCATATGCAAAGCAGGAAGCACAGTAACTGGTTTGAAAATAAGTGCTCAGTAACCAGTTATTGGTGGCAGTCGTTTATTGTCTATGCACAGCACTGAGACATGGGGGCTGGTGTGCCTACTGATGTTTCTGTTTGCCTCACAGTGCGGAGGCCAGATCAACGGCGGGGACATCGCTGTGTTTGCATCGCGCGCGGGCCACGGCGTTTGCTGGCACCCACCGTGCTTTGTGTGCACTGTCTGCAGTGAGCTCCTGGTGGATCTGATCTACTTTTACCAAGATGGGAAGATATATTGTGGCAGGCACCATGCCGAGTGCCTGAAGCCACGCTGTGCAGCCTGTGATGAGGTCAGAGCAAATTCTCCAGCAGGCTTCCAGTCCTGCCCTTCACCTCTTGGTTGTGCCATAACCAACACACGGTCCTGTGGCTTCCTGCACACAGGAAAGCCATGGGCAACTCCACCCTTTGCAGTAACCCTTTCAGGAGAGAAGCCCCACCGACCCCTGGTTGCTAGAATGTCTGGAGTTGTGGCTGCTTTACTGATCATGGTGGTTTCACAGCCTTTTGGCGGGAAGGCAGTTTCTGTAAGGAAGATCACCAAGTGACATACAGCTCGCACTAAGTCAGTCCAGAATTCTTGTTTTTAAAAAAGGGTATTATGCAGCTTTAGATATTAGCCCTAATTCCAGGGAGTAATTATAAGTAATGGTGTGCCTCTAATATTTTTAAATTGTTCATTTTTCCAAGATTCAGTGGGGCAGGTTGGTTAGAGAAGAGGAGAAAATGGGTAGAATTATTTGATTTTTCTACAGTTAACAAAACTTCGGAGTGAAAATTCAGGAGGCAGATAGATACTCCATTTGGATGCTCTGCCCCATGCTCTAAGAGGTATTAGAATTTGCTACCCAGGGTAAGAAAGCAGAGTGCAAGGCTCCGCCTGGCATTCTTTCCCTACCAGAGGCACACCCTATTACGATCTTTAAATGACAGAATAAAAATCCTGGTTTAGCTTTATAAGTTGAGAACAGAAAGAACAATGTTCTAAACCTGTTATAGGAATAATTTGGAAAAAGTTTGGAACAGGGATTTCCTCCTATGCAGAGGAGTTTTTGGGGTCTGTCTTTCCTTATAAACAGCAGTGTGGGAGGTAACACTGCCCTTTTTCAGCCAGAGAGTCCACTGTTACTTGGGCATTTATTTCTTACATACTGCCTATGAGGGATTTATTCTCTAGGAGGAAGCTGATCAGACTCAACTAATTTGGATTCTAATGATAACAATGGTGTTCTAAAGAGGCCCTCCAGGCAGATCGCAGGAAAACTGAATTCAGCTCCATATCTGTGATTCTAGGCAGCCTCTCTACCCTCATGCCTCAGTTTCCACATCTGAAAATTAGTGCTCATAATATAAGTTTGTGTTCTCTAATGGCAAAAGATTATGGTCATTGAAGTGAATGTTCTTTGAAATTTGTGTTTACTGAGAAATAATTTACATAGCATTAAGTTTCACCCTTTTAAGGTATACATACAATTTGTGGTTTTCAATATAGTCACAAAACTATGTAGCCATCATTAGTATGTGATTCCAAGCCATTTTCATTAACCAAATAAAAACTATCCATTAGCAGTTACTCTCTTTTTCTCCCTTTCCACAGCTCTTGGCAACCCCTAATGTATCCTCTGTGCCTGGATTTACATATTCTGGACATTTCATGTTTGCAAAATCATATAATATGTGACTTTTTAAGTCTGGCTTTTTTCACTTAGCATGATGCTTTTAAAGTTAATTCATACTGTAGTATGTATACATACTCCATTCCTTTTCATGGCTGAATAATATTCAATTATATGTACATATAATATTTTGTTTAGCCATTTATCAGATGATGGTCATTGAAGTTGTTTCTATGTTTTAGCTATTATAAACAATGCTACCATGAATATTCACATACAAGTTTTTGTGTGTGTATGTATTTTTAGTTCTTTTGAATGTATACCTAAGAGTAGAATTGCTGGGTTACATGGTAATTCTAAGTTTAACTTTTTGAAGAAATGCCAAACTGTCTTCCAAAACAGCTATACCATTTTACTTTCCTACCATCAGTGACTGAGGAATCTAATTTCTTTACATGCACACTAACACGTATTATTATCTGTCTTTTTCATTGTAGACATCCTAGCGGGTATGAAGTAATATCACACTGAGGTTTTGATTCACATTTCCCTAATGACTGATAATGTTGAGAATCTTTTTTATAAGTTTATTGACTATTTGTATATGTTCTTTTTCAGAGAAAGGCCTATTTAAATTTTTTGCCCATTTTTTTTCAGCTGGGCTATTTTTTCTTTTATTGTTGAGTTGTAAGAGTTTTTTATATATTCTGGATACAGACCCTTGTCAGATATAGATTTGCAGATATTTTCTTTATTAGTTATATTTTAATTCTTTATTTTTATTGGTTTTATGTTACTTATATTAGTTTGTTATTTTAAATTACTTATTTAATTTATATATTTAATATAGTTTAATTATTTATTAGTTATTTAGAAAATGTAACTATATAGTAGTTATATTTTCACTTTCTTGATGACATCCTTTGAATCATAAAAATTTTCAATTTTAATGAAATCTTTATTTTTTGTTTTGTTGCTTATGCTTTTGTTATCATAACTAACAACAAACCGTTGCCTAGTTTAAAGTCATAAAGATTTACATCTGTGTTTTCTTATAAGAGTTTTATAGTTGTAGTTTTTTTTTCTCTGTGACAACCAGGCCTTTGATCCCTTTTGAGTTTATTTTTTATTATGGTGTGAGGTAGGGGTTAAAATTCATTCCTTTACATAGGGTCCCATTCCTTTACATAAGTTGTCCTAGCCCCATTTATTGAGTAGACTGTTCTTTCTTTCATGGAATAATCTTGGCACCATTTTTGACAATTAATTGATCATATATGTATGAGTTTATTTCTGGACTGTCAGTTCTTTTCATCTATATGTTCATCCTTTTGTCAGTAACACATTGGCTTGATTACTGTAGCTTTTTCCAAGTTTTGAAGACGGTACTTTTAAAAAAAATTTTTTGGGGGGGCTGGAGTCTCACTCTGTTGCCCAGGCTGGAGTGCAGTGACACACTCACGGTCACCCCCAGCATCAACCTGCTGAACTCGGGCAATCCTTCCACTTCAGCCTTCCAAGTAGCTGGAACTACAGGCACACACTGCTAATTTTTTGATTCATTGTAGAGATGAGGTCTCACCAAGTTGCCCAGGCTGTTCTTGAACCCATGGGCTCAAGCAATCCTCTCACCTCAGCCTCCCAAAGTGCTGGGATTACAGGCTTTAAAAATTTAAAAACTGTGTCAGTGGTCAAAACATAAATTCTTGTGAGGGCCAGGCAGGTATTGTAAATGAAGGTGACCCATTTTAAGGCACTGAGGAGGGGTGAAGAACATGACAACCTGGAAAACTTGCCACTTATCTGAAAACAGCAGCCTCTCTTCTTAGCTCTAACTTATTCTGGCCATGTAGGAATGTGTACAGAGCATAGCCAAATATCAGGTTTTTAGAAAAGAAATGAAGAGTCCAGGTGTTTAGATGACATTTTTTATTTTTAAAAATACTGTGTTCAGGTCAAATGAAGCAAGTATGTATGTCTAATGTACCTGTGAACTATCTGTTTTTGGAATCCTACTTTAAATTTTTTAGGGTAAAACATTCTTTCTCTTACTAAAATGTGGCTAAGTTCATCACTGGCCAAGCCAGAAACCATGTTTAGTTGTGCCTAAGGCAAATTCACTGTAGGAACTGACAGAATAAGCATATACACATAGATTTCTGTTTAATAACTTAGGAGCAAGACCTGCTTCCTCACCCTTTTAGCTTGGTTCCCCAAAGCTTTCTCGTTTTAAACTGTGTTCCTATGGCTGAGTCTACGACACTGACCATTTTGCTTCCCCATCTCCAGATCATTTTTGCAGATGAATGCACAGAAGCAGAGGGGCGGCACTGGCATATGAAACACTTTTGCTGCTTCGAGTGTGAGACGGTGCTGGGCGGCCAGCGCTATATCATGAAGGAGGGAAGGCCCTACTGTTGCCACTGCTTTGAGTCCTTGTATGCGGAATATTGTGACACCTGTGCCCAGCATATAGGTGAGGCCATGCTTGGCACTCTGCCTCGTCTTTTTGTGACCTCTTTGTCTCATGTAGTTAACATATCTTTAGTTGCAAATGATAGAAATACAACTCATACTAGCTTAAGTGAAGTGGGGAATTTCTTGGCCCATGTTGCTAGAAAGGGAAAGGAGTATTCTGGCTTCAGGTAGGGACTGATCCAGGGTTCAAGCAAAATCTTTATATCTCAGCTTAATTTGCCTTTGGTTTACATCATTTAGAAGAAGCTGTCTCCACTTACTGGTCAAGATGACTCACTAGTTATATCTTGTCTAAGTATTTGTATTCTCAAAAGGAGAATGAGTGTGTCTCTTCCAGTTTCCAAGTCAGTTCCTCCAAATAAGAATCTTTCCAGCCCTGCTTTGGTCAAATGTCCACCTCCAAGGTAAGACTGTGTGACACACAGTGCCACTACCAAGTGTAGAGGAGGAGTCTCAGAAGGAAAATATGAGGAGGACACATAAACAGATGTCTTCCATAGCCTCTTTGGGAAAAGTTGGGGATTAAGAGAGTGGTTCTTCTTGGTAGGGAGGGAGAGTCAAGGAAACCAAATGGTTTCTGGCAAGCATGTCTTTAAAAAAAAATAGCAAAAGCTACCCCAGCCAAATACAAAGCAAATGAACCTCAAATAGCTCGTAAGCTATTAACTCCTCAAATAAGCAGCAGATCTGAGATGGTGAAAATCATTTTCCCTTTGCAAATAACCGATTTGTTCAACCCTTCAACACTGTTCCAGATCATACTGCATTGTGGCTTCTTCATTCAACTTGCCTTTTCTGGCACCTTGGGAAGGAGCCAACCTTTAAATTAAAAAAAAAAAAAGTTGGCAGTGACCGAATGTCTGTGAGAACACAGCCAACTCGTCCTGTGGCTTGTGCAATCCCAAGAAGTCTGTTCAGAAGCTGCCAACTTCTTACCTATAGTGAGGAGATGTGGAGATAATCCATTTTAGAGCCCGTTTTGCCCCACTTAAAAGGTTTTATTGGGAACAAAAAGTGGCTTTGTCTCCCTGGTCCATCAGAAGTGATGTATTCAAATGAAAAATTAGCTAGTATTTAGAGAGCTCTATGTGCTGATAAAAATCCCTGTGTGCTGGACAAGATACCTACTGTGTGCTCAGCGATGCTTTGTCATTGGGCAGTCCCATCCCACAGACCTAGGCTACTTTCTATGAGGCTTTTCCAAGCTGGAGTTTGTCTGCCCAGGATGAAGCTTTGCTGTGAAGACCTCTGTCTTGCTGTACTCCCTTCTGGGGACTTGGGTGATAGCAAATCTACTTTCCCCTAAGTCCTCAAAACCTCACCCCCCTCAGCCTGGTGCCTCAGCTAAGTACGCAGCTTTCATTTCTCACAAGATCAAAACAGTCAAACAGATAAGCCTTTTTTGTGCTAAGAGTTAGAAAATGGGGAGCTTGGTTGTGACAAGTGGCAGGATGTCACTTGTCACAATCAAGAGGAGGGGGTGGGCCAGTGTCAGGGATAATGGTGAAATGTATTAACCCAGTATTGCTCACCTGTGGATTCAAGTCTGCAAGTAAATTCTTGCTCAGGTGAGAGGGGCTGAGTGTGCAGAAAACCAGCCCATGGCAATCATGCCACCTTCCCATTTCTGTTTCTGTGTTTTCTGTCTCTTTCCATGGAGGCTAAGAGCCGCTCCAAACACTGCCACTTAGAATTTTCACTCAGTGCTTGGGAGAGAGAAAATCTGTCTGCTGCAGCATGCACACCTCAGATGGCCCCTGTTTTCTTCTCTTTCTCTCTTCTTTTGGCTATCCAGGGCTTTCATTGGCATCCTCTTCTCCTTTCCTCTTAAATCCGTGAAAAGGCATCCATGTTTTATCAGAAGAGGGAACCACTGTGACCTGCAGTATTCTTGCTGCTATAGTTAAAATACTGGGCCTAATGTTTGTTTTACATCCACTTTTCTGTAAAACGTAATTTTCCTGCGACAGTGAAAGAGTATGCAGTGTGTGTTATGCATACCTCAGTCACTGGGTGCTTTACCTCTGATCATACTGTACAAATATTCCATATTTATACAGCCGCTTAGAGCAGACCCGCATCAGGCAGCCGTTGCTAGGGCGACGGTACTTTTGCCTGCGCACAGCAGAGTAAACAGTCCTATAAACAGACCGAGCTGTGGCAGCAGTAGACACATACACCCTCAGAGAAGTACTTAAAGGGCTTAGAGAGGGAATAAAAAAGGAACGCTTAGATGTTGAACGGCAGAGCCCTTTTCCAGATGTTTAGAGTTCAGGAGCAGTTCAGAGGACCATCTGACATCGTTGATGTTTATCAGGGACCACGTTCTGCTGCCTGCTGGGTCGCTTTATGACATGCCTCCCCTCCACTCCCCCCACCCGAGCCCATCCTTCTGTGAGGCCCTCATCCCCAGGAAGGAGGCCCTTGCTGCTACATCAGAGCATGTTTCCTTGCTGAAGCATGGAGAAGCAGCTGGTGGCAGACAGGCTAAGGGGACGAGACTTCCTGTGTACCTCAAACAGGGAGTAGGACAACGGGGACAGCTGCTTGGGATGCTGTGCTGAGTAGGAGCTCATAAGAAAGGACCCGGGGCCATCAGGAGCTTTCTGCACTCCTGGCACTTGAGAAAGTGTGTGAAATGGAGGAGAGGAAAGGTGAGAGAAGGGAAGGGAGACTGAGCAGCCTCATAGTTCTTTCTCAGACTGCATCTAGGCAGTGACCCTTAGCAAAGAGGGAGACAGGCTAATATATAAAAGAAGAAAAAGAATAGTTAGCAGGCCCAGGTTTCAGCACTCTGTATGTATTAACTCAATTAATCCTCACAACTACCCGTGAATAAAGTACTATGATTATCCCCGTTGTACTGTGGAGGAGTCCAAGGCACAGAGAGATGAAGCCACTTGCCCAGGGTTACACAGCTAGAATGCAGCAGAGCCAAAATTCGAACCCAAGCAGAGAGGCTTCAGCATCATTACAACCAGCTGGAATGGGATGGATCTGGGATTTAAACTTGCATTTGTCAGAGTCCTGTAGCCTCAGTCTTAACTACTACAGAATTTTGCTTTCCTGTGCTGTCGGCCTCTGCTTCCTTCAGGGACCTAGGGAGGACATGTCCACAAGCCCGCAACTCTGAGTTGTCTGTTTCTAGCTCCACCCCAGCCAATTATTTCTCACTCCACCTGGGAGTGCTGATTCTGTAAGGATTGGAGTTGAGTCACAGAGTGCCCCTCTTACTTGGGGTGACTCTTGTGGCTGTTCCTGTCCCTATAAAAATTCCATTGTAGTCCCTAAGACCAGTTCCACGAGGAAGAGACACCCCCTTAGTTTAGGAAAGAGCTTGTAAGAGAAGAATTTCCTTCATGCCTCCCTCTCCCTGGGTTGCAGCGAGGAGACAGGGGAGGGAAAAGAGAGGCTCTCGGGTCGGGGCCTTTTTGTTCTTTCAGATCTCTTTTCTCTCCAGTCTTGTTTGTTATCTCTCTAGACAAGTCTCCAGAAGTGATTCCTTGAAAGTCTGGGCTCAGGAACACTCAGCCACTGAAGGCAGAGGTTTATCTGAGTACTCCGTTCCAGGAAGCCTTGCGTTGTTACGCTTCAGGAGTGGTGCAGAGGTCCCTTTCCATTCTTCAGTCATGGTTTCAGACTGCATTCCCAGCAGGCTTTCACCATGGGAGGGGACCCTAACAGCTCCCAGCCTCCATTCTGCCAGTTTAGCAACTGCTATACAAAGAGCCTCTTACATCACTGCCTTAGCAAGAGTCCCAGGTGACCTTCATGGGTCTAGTACAAGTCACCTATCCACCCTTGAACCAGTCACTGGGGCTTAGAGAGATGATATTTTACTAGCCAGTGGTGGGCCCAGGTGTGGCTTTAGCCTTGCCCAAAGCTCGTGACCTGAGACTGGCAGGAAAATGGTGTCCCACAGGGAAATTAAGTCCCGAAGAGCTCCAAAGATGGTGAGAAACCAGAAGAACCCTGGGGCTGTGGGAGGCTCCCTTAATGTGCAGTTGTAGCCAAATTATGTAAACCAGGCACAGTCCTGTCCTGGGGAAGAATCATGCCTCTTCCTTTTCTGATAGTTAATCAAAGGTACGCTAGCTCATGCAGGGGCAATATCTTCCACAAACTGTGTCTAGGATTTTCTTTACCAAAAGCAGGTTCTTCTTACCAAGAGTTGAAATCCATTTTTTTTTTCCATTGTTACTACTATTTTTTTTTTTTTTTTGAGTTGGAGTCTCACTTTGTGGCCCAGGCTGGAGTGCAGTGGCATGCTCATGGCCACCCCAGCATCAACCTTCTGGGCCCTGTCCTTCTGTCTCAGCCTTCCAAGTATCCGGAATTACAGGCATGTGCTACCACACCCGGCTAATTTTTTCTTTATTGTAGAGACGTGGTCTTGCCAAGTTGCCCGAGCTGGTTTCAAACCTGTGGGCTCAGGCAATCTACTCGCCCCGGCCTCCCGAAGTGCTGGGATTACAGGCTGAGCCACCAAGCCTGTACTACTCTAACAGAATACCATAGACTGGATGGCTTGTAAACAATAGAAATGTATTACTTACAATTCTGAAGACTGGGAAATCCAAGATCAAGGCACCAGTACATGTGATGTCTGGTGAGGGCCCATTTTCTATTTCATAGATGGTGCCTTCTTGCTGGATCCTCACGTGGCAGAAAGGGCAAACATGCTCCTTTGGGCTTCTTTTATAAGGGCACAAATTCTATCCATGGGGCTTTGCCCTTATGACCTAATTACCCCCCAAAGGCCTCATCTCCTAATACCATCACCTTGAGGATTAGGATTTCAACACAGGAATTCTGGGGAGACACATTCAGACCATAGCATCCACCAAGTTGCTACAGTGACTTACCCATTGGAATGGCATACACTGGTGATGGGACTCAATGGATCTGTCCATTTAATGTACAAAGAGCCCCTTTCACATACCAGACCATGTTCCAGGTCATGGAGATGCCACAGAAACCTAATGACTCTGTCATCAGAGGGCTTCACTTTTAGTAGGGGAAATAAATAATAAACAAATGCACACCTATGATGGTCCAATGTAAAGCAGTATTAGTGCTATGAAGAAGAACTCAGCAGGGTGGAAAGTGATGGAGAGCCACTGTTAGGGTGGACAGGAAGCCTTCTTCCAGGAGTTGGCTTTTGAACCAACATCTAATTAGAATGAAGGAGACTATCGATGTCATGATTGGGAATAAGGCTTCCTGGGTACAGATCTCATCTCTGATTCCTCGTTATACTACCTTAGACAAGTTACTTAGCCTCCTTCACCTCCATTTTTCATATGTAAACTGTAAATAAATTAGAAGCCTACCTCAAACAGTTGGGTAATTAAATGTGTTCATGTATATAAAGCTTTTTAAGCAGTGATTCATAATATGTTAGTACATTATTGCTATTTGTCCAGGGACATGGTGTCCCAGGCAGAAAGATTCATGAATGGGCCATTTTGACCTAGATTCTCTGAGCTGGGAGCAAATGAGTGAAGAAGGAGCTCACAAGGGATTCTCATAATAGGACACAAATACCACTGTTGATTTGTTGACCATTTATTCTGCCATACCTGGGATCCTGAGTCAAACCAAGGTACCATGTGTTTTACATCGCAGTGTAATACTCTGAGCAGCTAATCAGCCTCTTCCATGTCTCTTGTTTCCTCAGGGATCGACCAAGGTCAAATGACCTATGATGGCCAACATTGGCATGCCACTGAGACCTGTTTCTGCTGTGCTCACTGCAAGAAATCCCTCCTGGGACGTCCATTCCTCCCAAAGCAGGGCCAGATATTCTGCTCACGGGCCTGTAGTGCTGGGGAGGACCCCAATGGCTCTGACTCATCCGATTCCGCCTTCCAGAATGCCAGGGCCAAGGAGTCCCGGCGCAGTGCCAAAATCGGCAAGAACAAGGGCAAGACGGAGGAGCCCATGCTGAACCAGCACAGCCAGCTGCAAGTGAGTTCCAACCGGCTATCAGCTGATGTGGACCCCCTGTCACTGCAGATGGACCTGCTTAGCCTATCCAGCCAGACACCCAGCCTCAACCGGGACCCCATTTGGAGGAGTCGGGAAGAGCCCTACCATTATGGGAACAAGATGGAACAGAACCAGTCCCAGAGTCCTTTGCAGCTCCTCAGCCAGTGCAATATCAGAACTTCCTACAGTCCAGGTGGACAAGGGGCTGGGGCCCAGCCTGACATGTGGGCCAAGCACTTCAGCAACCCCAAAAGAAGCTCGTCACTGGCCATGAAGGGGCACGGCGGCAGCTTCATCAAGGAATGCCGAGAAGACTATTACCCAGGAAGGCTGAGGTCTCAGGAGAGCTACAGCGATATGTCTAGTCAGAGTTTCAGTGAAACCCGAGGCAGCATCCCAGTCCCCAAATATGAGGAGGAGGAGGAGGAGGAGGAGGAGGGGGACATGCCTGCTCAGCAGTGTCGGACCCGTCATCCAATCAGTTCCCTGAAATACACAGAGGACATGACGCCCACAGAGCAGACCCCTCGGGGTTCCATGGAATCGCTGGCCCTGTCTAATGCAACAGGTAGGTTGTGTTCACCTGGAAAACAGATAGTAAGGGGTGATCTCTGGGTGACCAGATGCTGGTCATTGGGATTTTAATGTTGTTTCTGCCATGGGCTCCATTCCAACAGGCTGCTGAGGAAGGTAAACCCAAGTTTTGATGAGATCCCCTATAAACAAAGCCTGAGGCAGGGGCCTGGATGTGTGTGATGTGTTGAGGGAGTGCTCCCAGGAAAAGGGCAGTGAGAGAAACAGGACAGGGCAGGGCAAGGAGCCAAGTGAGGAATGATGTCTCCATTGGATTCTGACTTTGGAGGGTGTATTGTGCCTCAGAGATGGTTGTCTCTTGTGACAAAGGGGCTGATGTTTTGTACCACCATGCCAGTTAGTCATTGGCTTTGGGCTTTTGGTGAGCCACTGGGGAATGAGGTTGTGAATATGGACTTGGGACAAGGAAGCACCTGTTGGCCAAGGACAACACTCAAGAGAGAAGGTGCAGCTATGAGCTGGTAGCAGTACTCAACACCTGAATCCCAGGTGTTACTTGGGACCCCAAAGCATCCATGACAGTTCTGTGGCTGTTCTGAACCTGTTTCTCACCAGGGAACTAGTCTTAATATGCAGGTAAACAGATAAGAAATGTATGACTAGACAAGGAAAAGGCAGATAGGCTGAAAAGGACAGAAGTGGAAAGAGAGAGACAAGCCCATGCTTTCTGTTTCCAACCAAGTTGTTCAGCTACTGTGTGTGCATGTGAAGACTGAGGCAGACCTACTCTAAGATGGTGCTCCTCAAAGCAGAGTCTGAGAATCACACTGGCCAAGGACTATTACCCATCAGCAGCAAGATAAGTACTACAATTGAAAGAGTTTAGAAACTCTTAGAGCAGCTTGGTATTGCTGTGATATCCAAGTGTGTGTTCAATAGACTTATCTTATTGATTAGGGTATAGACCAATCAGGATTTTGGGACCTCACATGGTGAGTTATTTGTGCCAAGTGTGGTGTATCAGGCATGCTCAGCATGGCCACATATCAGTCCACAAAGGGTTGAAAATAAAAACAAACTGGTGCTTCACCACCAATAGCTTGAGAAGGAGTGCTCTAAGATGTACTGAGTATATCTGTCCCTTTAGGGGCAAGGTATCAGAGGAGAGAGACACATATTTGCCCCTCATAGCAAGGATCCCATAGTCAAAGGTATCTGGATGCAGAATTGTGATAAACTTGCACATGTCAGCCCCATCGGCAGAGATAGCCACTGCCCAGCTCCAACTGCTCATTGCCATGTGCAGGAATATGTATTTATTCAGCTAACACTTATATAGCTCTTATTATGTGTCAAACATTGTTCTAAGCACTTTATAAATATTAGCTTGCTTAATTAAATTGTCACAACACTATGAGGGAAGTAGATTATTATAATTCTCATTTCATAGTTGAAGAAACTGAGAAACAGAGAGATTGAGGGACTCACCCAAAGTCACCCAAGTTTTAAGTGGTGGAGCAGGGATTTGAATCTGTGCATATGACACCAGAAATTTGCTCTTAATCTTACCAGGCTGCCAACCTATTATTAGCCCCATTCTATCAGATCTTCCAGTTTTTCTGGACAAGTAAATATGGATTTTTAAAAATGTGAAATCCATTTAAACTCTCTAGACAAACAAAACATGGCTGTGAGTTGCAAGATGTCCATACAGTGCATTTTACCTTCTATCCCCTCAAATACTTTCATATCTGTGTTCCCATTTGTCCCAGAACAAAAAGCAGATATCCTTACCCCCATGTTTCAGATGGAAAAAAAAAAAACGAGGCCTTGGTGACTAAGCACCTTGCCTGATGTTGTAGAAGTGAGCAATTAGTGCAGAGTGATGACTACCTGGCTTCCAGCCCAGGTTGTGTTATTCTCGAAAGATTTATGTGCTATAATTATTTAAGAGGCCAGCAGATAAATTTATTCTTCAGGCTCTGAAGCAGAATTTCTCAAAGTTAGACTACCTGCATTAGAATCATTGGGGTGCTTGTAGAACCCCAATAGGGTATTGTGAAATATAGACCCCTGGGCCTTCCCCTGCTCCAGAGCTCTACAGAGGTGACGCCCAGAAATCTGCGTCTTAACCAGCTCTCTGCTGATGCTGGCGTGCATCATTGTCTGAGATGAGGTGTTCCTGGGTTTGTCTTTTCTGACTGTGATGTCCTCACATGATGGCTTATGAGGAAACCAGGAGGGCTAGAGGTTAGGGAATGTTGGAAAGGCCAAGTGAGGAAGAGCCTACATTTCTACTTATCTTGGGACTTTATTCTCATGATTTTCAAATCATGAGGGGCAAAGCAACTAATGCCTCTTTGCCTCAGATTTTTTAGGAAACCTTGGCCATGTCTGATAAAACTGAGAAGAAAGCTTCTGAGATCAGTGCTGTCCAATATGGTAACCATTAGCCACATAGGGCTACTGAAATTTAAATGAATTAAAATAAAATGAAATTAAAATTTTATGCCATCAGTTGTATGAGATACATTTAGGTATTCAGCAGCAACGGGCTGAAGTTTAAATTTTGTTTAATTTTAATTCATTGAAATTCTAGTAGCCCCATGAGCTAGTGGTGACCCTGTTGGACAGTGCAGAAAGCAGATGATAGACACAATATTAAGCCCATCATTAGTCTCTGAAAGTTTTCACATGAGCCCTGAATTTTTAGACTCTCACTTAATGACTAGGAGTACTGGTTCCAAAGTCACACTATCTGGGTTCACGTTCAGCCTTCATCATTTAGGAGTTATGAGGCTTGAACAAGTCATTTGAACTCTGTAAGACTCCATTTCCCCATCTATGGAATTAGTTGAATAACCATACAGTGCTTCCTTTGTAGGGTTTTTGTGAGAATTACATGATAAATGCATTTAAACTCATTAGTATAGTTTTTGACACAAATGATCCTCTATCATGGTTACTCAGTACATTTTTTTATTATTAACTCTTTTTCCTCCCAAATACTAAACGTGCTTCCAAAGCAGCTTGCAGCCTGGGTGACCACAGTATTAGAAATAGCGATAGCGTCCTCAAGAATAACTAACCTTATGGAGTGTATAATATGTGCTAGATACAATTTTAAGCACTTGACATGAGCTAACTCAATTAATCCTCACAACAACCCTGTGAGGGTTGTTTTGGCCCCTAAGCCTGTTTGGGTTTCTGACTTCTCCTAGCATCCGCTAGCTGTGCAGGTATGCATTTTAGGCTTGAAAATGTTCCTGTGGGTTCTTCTTTTTTTTTCTAAGCAGCATGAGAAAAGCATGGGAAAGAAGGAATTGAAGAAAATCATTTTGGGCCCTTGTATTTCTGTGGACCTGTCAGACATGCCAGTGTGGAAGCAAGATTGTGACTCATTCTAAGCACGGCTTTGTCATTCCTCATGGGAGCAGACCCTAAATAGCCTCCTGCATCCTACGCTGCACACACATATACCAAAGGCTTGGAATGTTGGTATTTTTGCTGCTGACCCTCACTGTTGCATTTGAATTTTGCTAGAAAATTCAGTTTTCTTTTGAGAAGATAGCATTCTGAACTGTGCATGATTTTAAATCCTAGAATCACAGTCTGAGTTCAGGTACGTACTGCAAAACGCTCAGTAAAAACACCTTGATCCTTTGGCTAAAGCTAGATTTCAAGATAATGGATTTTTTTTCCTTCCATGGCCAGTAACTTATGTTATTGAGTAAGTCTGTAGTGTTTAATCTGGCATGAAGCGTGATCTTTTAGTGGGCAGCATTTTTCTTAGAACAAATCTGAAAAAAACAGATAGCTTCAGTGGCTTGCCAGCCTCAGATCTGGGCTTTGGCACCTCCTGGTTTGTTTAGAACTGGGAAAATACAGTCCCTTCTTGAAAAACACAATCTATTCTTTATCCTCACACAGAGTGAGTCAGGCAGGCACAGTAGCCATCTATACCACCACAATGTGGTAGCCTTGCAGAAGCACTTTAACCCTGCTCTTCCCTAAATGTGCCTCCAAAGAAGCTTGCAGTCCAGATGTCCATAGTATTAAAAATAAGGATAACATCCTCACTAGCAACTAACATTATGGAGTGGTTAACATATGCTAGATACAGTTTTAAGCACTTTACATGAACTAACTCACTTAATCCTCACAACATTTCTATGAGGTAGATACAGTTGTTATTCCCATCTTATAGATGATGGAAATAAGGCATTGAGAGACCGGGTAGCCCAAGGCCAGTCAACTTGGGAGTAGAGGAGCAGGATTTAAACCTGGGCATTCTAGCTCCAGAGCATGAGACCTTATCGACTATACTCTGGCTAATGTGAATGATGATCGTAACGATGCTATTGCTGCTAATGGTGGTGATCATAACTGATGTCAATTATCACAGACCACCGACCAAGACCTGACATCAAATCACTAAACATATAACATCTCTTTAAACCCTTACAATGAGCCTGTGAGCTAAATCTGATTATTATACCCATTTTACAGATGATTGCACTAAGGTTCATAGATGTTGTGACCTCCCTATGGTTGCCACAGACAGCCAGGACTTGAACCTAGTGTGAAAGACTGCTCTTAACCACTCTGATACACATTCTCACAAGAAGGGTCATGGTCCCTATCAGGAGATTTACACAGTGACTCTATCTGAAGGGACAAAAATTCCCTTTCCTGTAGCAGTTGGTTTGTCGATGTATGTGTTTGACTCTGACAATGCTAGAGAGAAGTGTGAGACTGCAAATGTGAAATGACAGCTGAATGACAGGAGACAAAGACAGTGGTCTGAGACAATGTGCCAAGGTCAGAGGTAGGAAAGACAAGGCACACAAGCACAGATTGTCCAGGGGCTGGTGTCTGGGCAAAAGGCACCAAGGGAAGAGAGAAGAAACCAAGGCTATGGCTACATATTAGGGGTCAGGGCTCAAGTCACATGGGGACCAGGCGTAGAGTAGGAATTGGGATTGGCTGCCTCAGGCAGAGGCCACAGGACAGCTGGAGACTGTGAGCAAAGCACCCTGGTGTGGAATGAGGCTGGGCATAGGAGCATTCCTTGAGGATTGGCCAGATTCCGTAAGGAATGGTTGGATCAGAGAGAGCTGGGCCAGAGCTGGAAACTGGACTTGAGTTTAATAGCTATGTGATCTTGAACAACCAGCTTATCTATTCTGTGCCTCAGTGTCCTCATCTTTGAAATGGGATGACAACAGTGCCCTACCTTGCAGGGTTGTAGTAGAAATTAAATGAGTTCATTCATACGAAGAATTAGACCCCACACTTTTAAGTGTTTATTGAATATTAGCTGTTATTAAGATTAGTAGGTGCCATGGCCTATGCCAGGTGCTGGGATGCAGTGCTGAGCTGTACTGAACTGAACCATACATGGGTCTTGCCCTCCTGTACCCCATAGTCTAGAGGAATTGATAGACATTAATCATCTAGCTGTAGAAAATAAAATTGTATCAGTGGTAAGTGTAAAGCTAAGAGGGCATACAAAGAGGGATATGGCTGAGTCAGAGAGGGCATCCTGAAAAAGTGATGCTTAAGAGATAAGGGAAGGGGCATTCCAGGCAGCAGGAGCAGCATGTGCACAGGCCCTGTGGTAGGCAAATATGAAGAACTGTAGAAGGCCCCATGGCTGGGTGGAGCACGGAGAACTGAGATAGAAGGCAAGGGCCAGATGGTTCAGAGCCATTTAGGGCTATTTTAAGGGTTTAGGCTTTTTTAATAAGGGCAATGGCAAGCTCCTAAAATGTCAGGCCAAGCAGGGAGGGAAGTGCCATGGTTTAATTTGCATTTTGAAAAAATGGCTCCAGCTGCTGTGTAGGCAATAGATCAGAAAAGAGTAAGTGCTGATGCAGGGAAGCAGTTTGAGACTATACAGCCCAGGCTAGAGGTAAAGGTTGACAGCAAAGTCCAAAATCAGAGGATGGATATGACAGTGACTTAGGGGAGAACATTGGCAGAGGTTTACAGTGCCCCTGAGGCGAAGTGACCTGAGAGACAGAGGAAGGTAGATTTGAAAAAAACTGAGAAAAGGATTACTTACTCTGTGATCTTGGACTTAGATCAGCATTAGCTGAAAGCACATGTGTCACTGGCCTGGATACACAAAGACACAGCAGGAATAGAATCTGAAAGGGCTTCCTGCCTTCTTTGATCCGTGTTGCATTGTTGTGGCAAGTCCATGCCTTTAACACGCATCACCTACACAGCTTGGCAAGGGAAACTTAGTTGTGCAATGTCAAGACATATCGATTGCTAGGGAATAACAGGGTAATTTTTTAGCATTGCTGGCAAATGAAAAGAACCAGAAAACAACAGTATGAGGATCTGAAGTAACAACTGGAACGACCCACTTTACCAAGAATGTCTGAAATGTTGTTTAATCCTTGTAATGCAAAACATTTCTATATTTAATTTGGGGAAGGGACATTTCTTCTGCATAACTCAGATAGCCATCCTCTAACCTAATTTCTGTATTTAAATAATTGAGTAAAAACCTCTTAACCAGCTGCTGCTTGAGTGGCCACACCTCAGATGTGCTCATAAATTGTATGGCCCAGGTCTTTTTGTTCATTCCCTTCTCTGGGGAAGATAGGCAGCCCAGCCTGAAATTACAGATTTGAAAACCTATAACTCACCTTGAGTCATATTCATTGGCCTCAGGGCCAGCCTGAGATATATTTGGGAAATGCACATTGTCTTTGTTCATTGGTATTACAACACTCTTGTTTGGAAGTCTTAGAATCCTCACTCCAACTGGTGTAAACAAATGAAAAAAAAAATGTTTTTAATCAAATGACTGTGAACTTCACAGATTTTTAGCACCAGGGGCCTAAATGATATCATCAGGACTCAGTTTCTTCACATCTTTCAGTTCTTGTTTCCTTCACACAGCCTCATTCTCAGGCAGGTTCTTCCCAGAGGTAGTGAAGATGGCCATCAGCCACTCTAGGCCAACATTTGTTAGCATCAGATTCTGGTGGGAAAAAAAATTGCTCTTTCCTTACAGTGTCACCAAAAGTTCCAGAATTGAGTCTCATTTGCCTGGCTTGAGTCACCTAACAATTCTTCAGCTAACCCATGTGGCCAGGGAGAATGAGTGCTCTGACAGGTCAAGCCCAAGTCGCATGCCCATCTTAGGAACTAGGCAATGTGGTCAAGCCCATCAAAACTGCAGGACTGAGAATGGAGGAGGGGTGTTCAAAGGGAAATCAGGTCATGTTTTCAAAGGAAGGGGGATTGTGTTGCAAGCAGGTAAAACCATAGGCATCTACTTCTGCACCACATATCTCATCTGTCTGGAGCTGACCTCCTGACTGAATCCCTTCCTCCAGAAGCCCCATCATCTTTGAATTTAATGTCAAATGTCCATTAGACATTTTCACTCTGGTTTTCTAGAGACAAAGCTCTGGTCTTTGGGGTATGGCCCTGTGGTGATTTTAATGTAAGGGTTTCAGGCCAGTGAGGAGCTATTTTAGAGGGGAGAGGATTGGATGGAACTCAATGATTAGGACACGCCTGAGAAGCAACTTCTAACTGGTCCCATGGCATGACTTCGTCCTCCATAGTCTGCAAGGAAGCTGTGCCCCCTTGTTGGCATTTCGTGGTTCTGAATGTTACCCCTGGCACACAGACCAGGGGCCAGAGGAAAAACAACAAAGAAAAAATCATGAGAGAATCTATCTATACCTTGTTTCCTTTTCGGGTTTGATTTCCTGGTGTATGGGAAGGAGAGGACATTCTCAGAGCAAGGTAAGAGAAAAGGAGAGCAGGGGACCAATGAAACAGAGCACAGCTCAGAGCGGCTGATACACCCCTGCTAATGTCATGGTCTCACTGACATTTTCTGGGTTCACAGAAATTTTTCCAGTGTCCTGGTTTTTGATAACTGTTCAAGAGGCTTATTTATAACCTCCTTGGGCGTGGGCAGTCATCTATGCCCAGAGTCAGTAACCATGGCTGCTGACAGGAAGAAAAGATTGCTGATTTTATCCATTTTATTACTGAAAAGGCAACACTAGAAAAATGGGTCCAGGGTGGAGCCCAGCAGCAGTGGGGTGGGGTATGGTGATGGGCTCTTCAGACTAGGGCAAGATGGTATAGAGTGAATTTTTCAAGAATATGTATACGTTTCTCCTAAAGCTTTTGAACTTGGGAGTCTCATAAAGAGAAATAAAATAGCTGTTATCTCACTTGCAAATGGCTTTAAAACTCAGGTTCTTATGGCTTATTTTTAAAAATATGGACAGTAAGGAAAAAACCTAAAAGAGAAAAATTCAGAAAAAAGATAGAAATAGGGGGGAAATACCCTAAATCTTACCACTTGACTGATGTTCATATTTTAGTGAATTTTCAAGTTTCTTCCTTATATATTAGTGCATTATTTTTTTCCTAACTTGGTTGTAAACATACTGAATGGTTTGTGTCCTAAATGTCTTCGTTTGCTTTCTGTGATTAGCTTATTTCTACCCTCCAGAATTGGACATTTAGGCAGTTTTCAAAATGATCTGTATTTAAATCTTTATTTCCTTTTACTTCTGTCAACAAAATGTACTTTCTTTACCCTCCTCCTTTTTTTATAAACATAAACAAACCTTCTGAATATCTTGTCTCAAGGTTAGCCAGATCCCTTGACCTTCCACCTGGCCACTTGCATCTCCCCAACAGAGTGTACTGATGGTTATATAAGGTCTATCAGTGATGCTGCACCAACCATCACTTGCCTTCACCTCCCTCCTCTGCCTGTAACATGTGCCTCCCAGAGCAGTGGAAAACAAATGTGTATGAGCAACCCTAGAGCCCGCTTTTGGGAGTGTATTTCTGCATGTATACAGTCACCTATCCATTCTGTCAGTTCAGGTGATCCCTGGGATCATATTCATCTGGAATGCGTGTCAATCATGCAAATTCTTGGGCCTCATCCCAGACCCCACAAACAGACTCTCTCAGGGCTCAGACTCAAGAATCAGTATTGTTTTTGTTTTTAAGAGTCAGGGTCTCACTCTGTCACCCAGGCTGGAGTACAGTGGTGCAATCATGGATCACTACATTCTCAAACTCCTGGGCTCAAGAGATCCTTCCACCTCAGCCTCCCAAATAGCTGGGACTACAAGCCTACACTAATGTACATGGCTAATTTTTTTTATTTTTATTTTTTTATAGAGATTGGGTCTAGTTGCCCAGGCTGGTCTCAAACTCCTGGCCTCAACTCATCCTCCCATCCCCGCCTCTCCAAGTGCTAGGATTACAGGTGTGAGTCACTATGCCCTGCCTGGGATCAGCATTTTTCACAAGGGCTCCCCAGAGAACTTGTGGATCCACTAAGTTTGAGGATCCCTGAGCTAAAGAAATCCAGACTTTCCATCTTCTTTCTGAGTGATCAAGCATACTTACCAGCTCATCTATGGTTAGAACTTACATTTCTCCTACAATTCCCCTTTGCCTCTTCTCTTAGCCCTGAGTCTAGCCTCCTGTTGAAACAAAAGAAAAATTAGATGATGCTTCTTCTCAAAAGTCCTAAAGATGTCGCTGACATAAAATAGCTCTTGGTATAGTAAGTAGCATCTTAGTGAGTTAAGAGCATATTAACTGAAACATATGGACGGTATATTTCTCAAATACATGTGATTTAAATATGATAGAGACCAATACTTGCCATGAGCATTTGGTGGTTTTAATATTGCTACTGAATACATCAGAAAAAGTGGACAACGAGACACTCTAATCTTCAAATAGGGCCTGTTTCAGCTCTAGAGTCAAAGAGAAAATAAAAAAGCCATGAGACCAAAGTTTCATAAGATTTTATGGTTGATGGGTTGATTTGTTGTTTGATTGTTTAACCTAGAATGATTTTTTACCAATAAGGTTCACCCTCCCCAATTTTGTACTAGCATCACTTTGAGTGGCCAGGCAGCTCTGTGTATGTATGCGTGTAGATGTGTGTGTGTGTGTGTGTGTGTGTGTGTGTGTTCCTAGCCTTGTGCTGCCAGGCTTCTCCTCCAACCTACCCACCACAAATCAAAACCAGACTATGACATGTTTTTGGAGGCAGCTGTCACAAATCAGGCTGAGCAAATAGGCAGGGCACCATTTAGAAGATAAAATCTATGTCTTCCACTACAAAATCACTAAGAAAAAGCCTAGTGTTTCTTTGGTACAAAAACTTTTAACAGCTTACAAATGTCATGCTGAATTCCCATCCACTTAGCTAAAGCAAGCATATTTCTCCCATTCTTTCTCTCTGTCCCAGAAAATAGCCTTTCTCAACTATTGGCTACCTAAGGATTTAGTGTTCTAGTTTGTAGATTATCCAGATCCTGCCTCTCTTCTCTCTTATTTTCCTTGTGTTCAAGGAATGAAGGCAAACACTCATTCATTTTGCTTCTTGCTCAACAGAGTAGCAATTGTGCTTTTGTGCGTTTCTGTTTTCTGGGCCTTTCCTCAGGGCAAATCCTTGACTCTCAGCTGAGCTAAGTCTAAGCTGTTCTTGCTTCTTGAAGTCATTTATCCAGCCCAGTCAAATCTGCCTCTCTGAAGGAGTTATCAGTCTAAGGACACCTGTGAGGATTTGCTTCTGATTCTGACATTGTGTTTTTGGTGAGAGTATCCCCAACAATGACACTCTACTGCCTAGCAGTGAGCCATCCATAGCTTGCCAGAGTTTCTCATCCTGGCAGGAGCAGACTTCCTGATGGTGGCCTTTGAAATTAGAAGTGCCAATTTTTCCTTGGAAGTAGATTGAACACATAGCTGAAAGGAAAGGAGAAGAGAACAGACTAGAATAATTCACCCTTTTTGGTTTTTTATTTGTACTTAAATACTGGTTCCCAGGTAAAAGATAAGGTTGGGGTGGGAGGATTCTCTTTACCTGAGATATACTTGTACATAAACGCTGCCCCAGTGGGAGCAGGGCAGACTAGTTCACCAATTCTTAGTGGGGGCGGCTAGGGGTAGTGATTTTCCACCCCTAGCCTGGGAACATTTGGAAGATTGGAGACATTTTTGGAAGTCACAACTTGGGATGCAGGAAGGATTCTATGGGACTCTGGTATGTAGAGGTCAGTGATGCTGCTAAACCTTCTACAATGCACAGAACAGCATGCTTCCCACCCCCAACCTGCAAAGAATTGTCCAGCCCCATAAACCAGTAGTACCAAAACTAAGAAAGCCTGGCCTAGACACAGGGAATTCCATGAAAATCATCAGTCCACATCTAAGTCATTCTGAACCACATCTGAGGAGGACATGATGTCATGGGAAGGGGCCTATCCAGCACCTCAGAAGCCCCCTCTGCAATTGAAAGAGCCCTTTTTGCTTCTTGGTCTGACCCTACCTGCAGCACACACTTGGGTTCAGCATTTAAGGGTCCAGCTGACCTGGTCGAAATCCCACCATCTCTCTAGCCATGTGACCTCGGGCAACTGACTTAAATCTCCCAATCCCTCAGCTTCCTGAGTAAATGTAATGTCTGCACATGGAGCTGCTGGGAGACGTGAGGTAATATGCATGGAGCACTTCACTGCCTGCCTGGCACTTGGCAAACTCAGTATTTGAGAGTTATTATTGTGCTTATTATTGGGTACCCCAGAGTGCCGACCTCCCACCACCTTCATCTTAACTCTGTCTCAGCCCGTTGCTCACTTAACAGGGAGAAGGAGGATTGAATGTAACTCAGGAATCATTCTAATAGAAAGGGATAGAAGATAAGGGCAGGAATCAATGGATGAGTGTGAGGTTTGGCAATTCTGTAAATGTCAACGATCTGGACCCATGCTGACCCCCACAACCAGGGAGGTCTGTTGCTTTGATTTCCAGGAATGCTTGTAGCCAGAAAGATGAGCCCTGTCTCCCTGAATCTGATTTCTACTCTCATCTGAGCTAAAAGAGGCTATCAGAATCTGTGGCCTAATTATGCCCTTGTAACACCTATTAACGCTAATGGAGCCCAGCCTCCCCATGTGAGAAAGTAGCCTGTCAGCTCACAGGGCTCAGCCTTTCTGCGCTGATTCCCCCACCCCCACCCCCACCCCAGTATCAATTAACTTCTCAGAGAATTCCCATTTGCCACAGTTTAGAGGAGTTAATTTGTTCTTTGGGTCTGTGGATGAGAAACAGGCCTAGCTTTAGGCCCTGAGTGAGGAAGATAGTGAGGAGAGTACAATGGAAGTTTTCCATTGAGATCATTATCAGCTACAGGAACAAGCCCAGCCAGGCGCTCAACTGTGGATCTGTTTCAGGCTCTGGCCCCTCTGCAGGGAGAAAAGGTCCAACCTGGACTTAGCTTCTTGACAAGCTCCCCTTGATATTGCCTAAATCTCATCATCTCTAAGTGAACTATGAGCTACACATGGACAGGCTCTCTGTCACCTGAGCATCGCCCTTTGTGGCTCTCTTTCTACTCAGGAGTTAGGACTACCTGAGAAGCAGATGGCTTCCTCTGTCATTTTCTGCCTTCTGAAGCTGTTTATTATGGGGATATTTTGGAGTAGCGACATCTGGATGACACTCCTTTATCTGGCAGTTTTGAATGGAGTACATCAGATCAGAGGACATATATTATTCCAGCTTTCCTCTGAGCCTAAGGACTGCTGCAAAAGGAGAATATACCCTCTTAGTGGGTTTTTAAATGCCACTTCAACCTTCATTCCCACCCCCATTGTCTTTCAGAGTTCAAAGTCCTCCTGGGAGTATGGAATTGTAAGTATCATTTGCTCTCCCAGTCCTAATACTGTATACCTCAGTTGCAGAAACTGTGTAAGATGCCATATCTTCCTACAAAGTACACCCCAAAACATGTCTCTAATGTGCTGGGTCTCTAGACTTGCCATTTAAGAGGGGGCTGTGATGGTGGGCTGCCCTTCCAGCCCTCAATCCCACCATCCTATTCTGTTTTCTCAACCAAAATTTGATCCAAGATTTTTTTGGAAACAAAACCAAAAAAAAAAAAAGGAAAAGAAAATGGGGAAGAGCGGTTTTTAAAAAAATCTTGATTCTGAGTTGTTTTATATTCATTTATTCCACAAATATTTATTGAGTGTCTACCATGTGCCAGGCACTCTGCTAGTTGCCAAGTATACACTGGTGAATAAATCAGACCCAGTCCCAGTGTGGGTCAGGGCCTCAGCAGGAAACAGATGGCACGCTCAAAGGGTAATTAAAGAAAACCTAATGAAGGAGAGGGCCACTGGATAGGAACTGAGGCCTGAGGTAGAGAGCTGCCGCCAAGCTGCAAACTTGCTGGAGGAAGCCAGAGCAATAAATACCTTGCCTTCTCTCACCTTCTGCCCTCAATCTTTTCCTATAGGTCAAACCCAATGAGCAGCCAGAGAGCAAGGGAGCCATTCAGGGCAGAGCAAGGTAGAGAATGGCTTATAATCTGGCAGGAGACATACGAACACAGAAGGGCAGATTGTAGTAAGTGCAAAGAACAAATGAGCAGGGGAAAGAATAGAGGACATCAAGGGTTAACTGCATACAAAGGATGGACAAGGAAGAAGGACTTGGCCTTGCTAAGGAAGGGAGGTGGCAAGAAAGAAGGTTATCAGCCTTATATGCAAAGGCCCTGAGGCAAAAGAAAACTTGTCCAGTTCTGGAGCTTAAAGGAGGCCAGAGTGATAAAAGTATAGTTATTGAGAGGAGAGAACTATATTTGGAGTTCTGAAACACTCACATGTTATTGCTGGCTCAAATTCAGCTTCCTAGTATCCCTCTGAGAACACTGCCCTGCTCCCCTTTTTTAGTGGGGTGTCCTAAAGTAGAAAAAGTCAGATGACTGGAGGGGGTTGTAAAAGCAAGTACAAGCCTACAAAGAAGGAGTTCAGAAATATCATGTGTATTGAGAAGTAGAGGGTGGAGAACTTACCATTTAAAACAGAATTGAAAAATATCTGTGAACTCTTTCTGATGCTCTTTCTATTGCCATAGCTTATTTTTCCTTTCAGGGCTGATTTCTCCCTTGGTCATATCCTGGATGTCATATATACAGTGCATTTGAATTTTATCCCAGGTATCCTGGCTTAGCTAACAAACTAATATATAAGTCTGATTAAAGCAGAGCTTTCCTTAAGTAAACAGTAAGCCTTAAAAACATATGGCTAAACAGAAATTACAAATACCCTTATTTTTCTTTCTTTTTCTTTACTTTTTTTGTGTTTGTTTGTTTGTTTTGTACAAATTAGCCAATATTGTTCATGGCAGACCACCTCCAGGACTCTTTGGATATATCCACTGGTCATTAAGTAGAGCAATAGGATAGAGTAGTTGTCATTTTCCATAGGAAGATGTTGCCATAGTTACAGAAGGCTTTCTTTCACCTGTCTCTCAAACATCTGGATCTTTCCATTTTTCCTCAAAATTCCTTTCTTTCTTTTTTTTTTTTTTTTTAGAGTCTTAGTCTCACTCTGTTGCCCAGACTGGAGTGAGTGCAGTGGCCGCTCCCAGCCACCGCAGCCTCGACCTGCTGGGCTCCGGCGATCCTTTCACCTCAGCCTTCAAAGTAGCTGGAACTACAGGCGCGTGCTACCATGCCCAGCTAATTTTTTGATTTATTGTAGAGATGAGATCTTGCCAAGTTGCCCAGGCGGGTCTCGAACCCGTGGGCTCAGGCAATCCACTCACCTCAGCCTCCCAAAGCGTGGGATTACAGGCTGAGCCACCGAGCCCGGCTTCAAAATTCCTTTCTAATGCCAAGGTCCAAACACTCAACAGGAAGATTTTACATTATTGGAAGGAAGTCATCACAGGACATTGTCATCCTACAGTCTCTTCACTTGTGAGGAAACAGAAGATGTGACCAAGTGAGTTCATATTTTAGGGCAAATTCAGTGACTGTGGTGACCAAGTCTCAGTCTTACAAATCTCAAGAGCCATCTCATGTTTGAGACCCTTGGCTGCCCTCAGCTTTGTTCTGGTTAACATGAAAAAGGGAGCCAATATCTCATGGGAATTCCAACCTCAGCCTCACAGTTTAGAGTGAATCATTAATACTTACTCTAAAGATTCACCAGGTCATATTCATTTCTTGTAAGAGAGCATTTAATTAGGAACCCACCGGAAAGAAGTAAGGTAGATACTGAAATACTCAGATGCTCATGGCTGTCATCCCAGCACTTTGGGAGACCAAAGAGGGAAGATTATTTGAGCCCAGGGGTTCTAGTCCAGCCTAGGCAACATAGCAAGACTTTGACTCTACAACAAAATGAAACAAATTAACTGGGTGTGGTGATGCATGCATGCAGTTCCAGCTACTCAGAAGGCTGAGATGGAAAGAATGCCTGAGCCCAGAAGCTTGAAACTGTGATGAGCCATGATTCTGCTACTGCATTCCAACTTAGGCAACAGAGTGAGATCGTGACTCAAAAAATAATAAGTGAATAGATAAATAAAATTCTTAGGCCCTGGTTCTCAGCCTTGGTCACAATTGAAATCATCTGGGAAGTTTAAAAAAAAAAAAAATACCTATGCCTGAACCCTACTCCCAGGATTGCAATTTAGCTAGTCTGGTGTTTACCCTGGGTGAGGGAATATTATAAAACTGTCCAATAATTCTTCTAGGTAGATTGAGAACCACTGTATCCAGCAAATCCAAATTCTTCATTGGGTACCTATATTTCTAGTTTCTGGGATAACTTGTGGGTAGTTATGCTTCTAGTGCCCTAGTTTGGTGTTTCTCTCTCTCTCTCTCTCCCTCCTCCTCCCATCTCCATGCCCCCCCCCACCCCATGCATGTATCTCTTAGCATACATCCTAAGAGAAAGAAAGCTCATTTATGAGTACAAAATGCTCTTTAGTAATACCTTGCTCTACCAAATCCTACCCCAAACATCTAAAAATTAAAGAAGATGCAGCATTACATTGCCATTAAGGTAATGGGGTGATGGTCTTTAGAGTTTGATAGACTCCTGTTAATTCTTGGCTGTGTCCATTACAAGCTCTGTGACCTTGGGCAAGTTATCTAAACTCTTTGAACCTGAATTTCCTCACCTATAAAAATTATTTCACAAGGTTAAATGTGAAGGCACTTAACACAATGCCTAGATCACGGTAAACACTCAAAAATATGTGGTTTTTATCATCAACAAAGATGGAATACTCTTAGGACAACCAGATGTTGATATTGTTATAACACAGGGTTGAAGTGGAAGAGTCAAGTGAACTGCAATAAACACCAGCCACAATGATAGCGATTATCCCCATCCTGGAGACAGGGAATGAAGGGATCAAAGAGTTTAAGGTCACACAGCTAATGAATGGATGAGTGGGGATTAGAGCAGTTTTACAGTCTACACTTTGAACCACTACTCAGTATTCATCTCCATAAAAACGAAAGCCCTTGAAGGAGGGGGATCTTGGTGACACCAGCCCTTAATGTTGACTGATAAAGGGAGCTTGACAGAAAACTCAAATTTTTCTGATGGGAAAGGTTCTCCAGAGAGACATCAGCAGATGAAGCCAAAACGGACAGGGTCTGACAACTGCCACAGGCACCTCAAAAATCAAAATCACCTTCCACTCTCTGTCATTGTTTTCCTAACTTATGACTCTCCAGCCCAGATGGCCCCCCCAGCCGCCAAGGCACAAGCCCTGGACTAATATATAAATCGGATTATATACTAGAGCCTGGGCTCAGCCCAAACAATCTCAGCAGATGCCAATGCAAGATTAGACTCCCCAGCTGCCCAGGTCTTGCCTCTTATTCCTTCTCATTGCCTTCTGTCACTCCAGTAGGAGCAAGGTCCTCTGCAATTCTGCTTTCTTTTTTTTTTTTTTTTTTTTTTGAGTTGGAGTCTCACTCTGTCACACAGGCTGGAGTGCAGTGGCACCCTCACGGCCACCCCAACTTCAACCTGCTGGGCTCTGAAGATCCTTCCACCTCAGCCTTCTAAGTAGCCGGAACTACAGGTGCACACTACCACGCTCAGCTAATCTTTTGTTTATTGTAGAGACTAGGTCTCACCAAGTTGCCCGGGCTGGTCTTGAAGCTGCAGACTCAGACACTCTACCTCGGCCTTCCAAAGTGCTGAGATTACAGGCCGAGCCACTGAGCCTGGCCTGCAATTCTGCTTTCACCTACAGTGGTTCAGACCAGTGTTTCTCAAGTCTTTTTTTTTTTTTTTTTTTATTAAGGCATGCCATCTTTTTAACAAACTAAACACAACACTCTCACATTCCCACCCCCTCCCGAGTTTCTGATTCTTTGCATTCCTACTCTCTTGTCCAGAAACTATCCTCTGTTCCCCACAAGGTGACAAGGATCTAGTGACATAGAGCTAACAGCTGTGAAGCCTTTTAAATAGGACACTGTGTTATCTAGTAATGTTTAATTATCTTGGTTAATCTTTATAATAATGCTTTGAAGCATACATATCGTATCATCTTCATTTTATAGATAAAGAAACCAAGACTTAGAGATAGTCATGTGTTCAGGATCCAAACCAGCAAGTGACTCAAGCCAGATATCTCAATACTTGAGCCCTGTATTTTTAATCATAATCCCATGGTTCTCAACCCTGGGTATTCCTCCACCCCCCAAGGAACATTTTACAATGTCTGGAGACAGTGTTGGTTGGTTACAAGAGAGGGTAGGATGCTACTGGCATCTGGTGAGTAGAGGCCAGAGGTGCTGTTAAATGTCCTACAATGCACAGGACAGCCCCCACTGTGAAGTATTATCCAGCTCCAAATGTCAACAGTGCCAAGGCTGAAAAACCCTGCCATGGCCGTAAATTACATGCCCTTTATGGGGGGTGGGGTACATGCAGGGTTGTATCATGAAAATAATACTTATTTTTTTCTTCTAAAATAGGATATGGTTCAGGAGACAGATGTCATGGAGATTAAGATTGGTAAATGACTGAACGAGACATTCAACATGGATCTTACGTTTTCTCTTTGAACAAAATATGCTTTTAGTTTTTAAGATGGACAAGTAGAATAATTTGTTCTAGGTGGTTTAGGTCTTTGTCCAGATTCCCAAACTGAGAATATTTTATACCTGTGATCTTGCCAGAAAGGTTATTTTAGACCATAGTTATTGAATTCTGTTTGTGTTCAAAATCCTAAAGAATGATGGAATGCCATTGTCACTATATCAGGACTCGTGCGAACTAATTATGTCATCAAGTCTAATTGTTTTTTAATTTTTCTCTTTCTTTAAATGGGTAGGAACCTACTTCTTCAAGTTAAGATCCATTAAAATAGGATATGAACAAGCTTTTTTAAATGCCCATGCTCTTCCCCTCGCTCTGTATTTCTTCTCTAGTCAGGGAAGTATAGCCATCCCATTTGCCACTTTGAGAATCTTTGGTTTTGTCTTTATCAAAATCACTACATCATGGTAGCAGCACAAGTTGACTCTGTTTTCAGAAGTTTCTCTTTGCCCATGAAGAAGTTCAGTTGCTGTGCTGTGCCAGCTGCAGTAATTTAGTTGCTCAGGTGTGGAGAAAGCAGGTCGGTGCTTGTTGCCCTCTGAATGTATTGTGGGCACTGTCAGACCACGCCAGCCCTTCTTGCCCCCTCTGTGGTTTTTCTTCTCCTTCTTCACCCCAAACACCACCTCCTCTCCTTAAGGCTGGAAGCTCCTGCCATGGGAGCTGCCCTGATTGTTGCAACAGGCAGTGAAGAAATGGGGACTTTTAAAATTATGTAAAACATGAGGAAATCCTCTGGTTGTTTGACCTCAGCTGTTCAATTAATCTACTCTGCTCAGTCCTCACTCCCTTGTTGAGGGTCTCAGTATAATCAGTCCTTCTGCCCTCTTCCTGCAGGGAAACTTATTTGAGACAGGCAGCTGAGTCTATTTGATTGGGAGAACCAAACTCACAAAACAGAACTGAGAGAGAAAACTGGTCAAGATTCCAGATTCACCTTTACAGGTTGTCCTGAGTATCGGTAGTTCACCAAGCAGGAGGTGGCGCCAGAGAGCACTGTGGGCTGACAGCTCGTGTCCTAAGCAAGGGCAGAGGTTGTTCTGAGCAGGAAGGACACTTGGAACACTCCTGCTTTCTGGTCTGGGAGGCAGCAGACAGCATAAGCCTTCGGTCAGGCTAACCAGGATTGAGTGGTCCCTGAGTGATCTGGGAGGCCCCAGATTCTTTGAATCTCAGATTCCACTTTTGAAAAAATGAGAGTAACAATACCTACTCTTAGAGGGTTCATGAGAATCAAATGAGATTGGACATGTAAAATTGCTCAGCACCATGCCTTGACCATGGAGAATATCCACAGTGGTGCCTCTTGCTAGATACCGATGGAGAAAAACTTACAGAGGACCAGCCTTGGCTGCAGGAGGGGGAGGAAGAAGCAGCGGACAATGGTGGTAGTAATAGTAGTAGTGAGGATAATGGCATTAGTGATTGACTAGTTACTATGGGATGGAGACTGTCCCTAGATCATTAGGTTGTGCATTATCTCATTAGTAAGTGTGTGTTTTTATTCCCTGTATGCAGTCCCCCACAAACTGCCCCTTTTACCTCTTCCCTGCCTTATTTTTCTCTATAGCATATAGCACCATTTGGCATAGCATATATCTTGTTTATTTATTTATTTACTTTACCAGTCTCCCCTATTGGAATGAGAGCTTCTTGAGGGCAGGGGCTTTATCTGGTTTTCTTTTGCTACTGTTGCCCCAACAGCTGAAGCACTGTTTGACTCGTAGTAGGCACATAGCAAACCTGACATACAGTGGGCATTCAGAAACTATTTGTTGAATGAACGAGCCTCCATTTTACTGAGGAGGAAACAGAGGCTTGTAGAGGTTAAAACACCTGCCCAAGATCACATGGCTAGTGAGAGGCAGCCCAACTCCAGGACCTTGAACAGCTATAGGAAATGCATCATACAGTGTTTTGCCAATCTCGATGACCACAGGTAAGCATCCTTGTGGCTCCTGCTTAAAACCAGCTGCAGAGGCAGTGGGTCCTTTCTCTGGGTTCAGAGCTTTGTGGTAGAGGTGTGGGCAGAGGTGGGATGGTTTGAAATGCCTGCAGGATCCAAAACCACCTGCCCTAGTTTCTCATACCTCCTATGACCTCCCAATTTTCAATGGCAAAACAGCTTTGAATAACTTAGCATAATATTTGAGGAGGAATTTTCACAATGTCTCAGAAATGATAGGACTTGGGCTAAATATTCTTGTTCCAAACTCAGTTTCAGTCCCAGAGAAAGTTTCCAGTTCTCTTGGGAGACAGGCCAAAGTGAAAAGAGGGAAACCCCCAACTTTTTCCATATAATTTTATTGTTTTCTCTAGTTCCAAACAAAAATAACTTTTTAAAAATTATAAAACTACAGAAATATATACCGTATAAATTGAAATTGTCCCATAAATTTCCTCCTTCCACTTCTTATTTGGTGTTTGTCTCTGGGTATACACTGACAGGTTTATAATTAAAACCAAAAAAAGTCATAATATTTTGCAGTATGTGTTTTTTCATTTAACAGTATACACTTTCTTGTCCAGAATGCTTGGGATCTGAAGTGTTTCAGATTTCATATTTTTTCAGAGTTTTGGAATACATGCATACCTCAGAAAGATTGTAGGTTCAGTTCCAAACCACTGCGATAAAGCAAGTCACATGACTTTTTGGTTTCCCAGTGTATATAAAAGTTATGTTTACACAATACTAAAGTCTATTAAGTTTGCAATAGCATTGTGTCTACAAAATGTACATACCTTAATGAAAAAATGTTTTATTGCTAAAAAAATGCTAATGATCATCTGAGCTTTCAGTGGGTAGCAGTCTTTTTTGCTGGTTGAGTATCTTGCCTTGATGCTCATGGCTGCTGACTGATCAGGGTGGTGGTTGCTGAAGTTTGGGGTGGCTGTGGCAATTTCTGAAAATAAGTCAATGGTCCGGGCTCGGTGGCTCAGCCTGTAATCCTGTGCTTTGGGAGGCCGAGGTGAGTGGAATGCCTGAGCCCGCGGGTTCGAGACCCTCCTGGGCAACTTGACAAGACTTCATCTCTACAATAAATCAAAAAATTAGCCAGGCATGGTAGCATGCGCCTGTAGTTCCAGCTACTTGGAAGGCTGAGGCGGAAGGATAGCCGGAGCTCAGCGGGCCAAGGCTGCGGTGGCTGGAAGTGTGCCACTTCACTCCAGTCTGGGCGACAGAGTGAGACTCCAACTCAAAAAAAAAAAAAAAAAAAGAAAAGAAGTCAATGAAGTTTGCCACACTGGTTGACTTCTTTCCAGGAACAATTTCTCTTTAGTATGTGATGCTGTTTGATAGTATTTTACCCACAGTAGACCTTTCAAAATTGGAGTCAATTCTCTCCAACTCTTTTGCTGCTTAATCAACTAGCTTTTTGTAATATTCTAAATCCTGTTATCATCGCAACAATGTTCACAGCATCTTCACCAGGAGTAGATCACATCTCAGGAAACCACTTTCTTTTTCCATCCATAAAAAGCAACTCCTCATCTGTTCAAGTTGAATCATGAGATCACAGCGATTCAGTCACATCTTCAGGTTCCATTTTTAAATCCAGTTCTCTTGCTGTTTCCAACATATCTGTAGTTATTTCTTCCACTGACATCTTGAACCCCTCAAAGACATCCATGAGGGCTGGAATTAACTTCTTCCAATGTTTGCAGTTAACTTCTTTAATGTTGACATATTGACTTCCTCCCATGAATCACAAATGTTCTTAATGGCTTCTAGAATAGTGAATACTTTCCAGAAGGTTTTCAATTTACTTTGTCTAGAACCATCAGAAAAACCACTGTCTATGGCAGTCGTAGCCTTATGAGACATATTTCTTAAATAAAAGACTTGAAAGTTGAAATTACTCCTTGGTCCATGAGCTGCAGAATGGATGTTATGTTAGCAGGTGTAAAAACAACATTCATCACCCTGTACATTTCCATCACAGCTGTTGGGTGATTAGGTGCATTGTCAATGAGCAGTAACATTTTGAAATGAATCTTGCTTCAAGCAGTAGGTCTCAATAGTGGACTTAAGATGTTCAGTAAATCATGCCGTAAACAGATGTGCTGTCTTCCAGGCTTTGTTGTTCCATTTCCAGAGTAGATTTAGCATAATTTTTAAGGGCCCTAATATTTTCAACATGATCAGTGAGCATTGGCTTCCACTTAAAGGCACTAGCTGCATTAGTCCCTAACAAGAGAATCAGCCTGTCCCTTGAAGCTTTGACCCAGGCATTGACTTCTCTCTAGCTAGGAAAGTCCTAGCTAACCTGGATAACTTGCTGTAACTTCCACATCGGCACTTACTGCTTCACCTCACACTTTTATGTTGTGGAGATGACATCTTTCCTTAAACTTTATGAACCAGCCTCTGCTGGCTTCCAACTTTTAATCTGCATCTTTCTTACCACTCTCAACCTTCAGAAAATTAAAAAGAGTTGTAACCTTGCTCTGGATTAGGCTTTTACTTAAGGGAATGTTGTAGCTGGTTTGATCTATCCAGACCACTCAAACTTTCTCCGTATCAGCAATAAGGCTGTTTCACTTTCTTATTGTTCGTATGTTTACTGGAATATCCCTTTAAATTCCTTCAATAACTTTTTCTTTGCATTCACAACTTGCCTAACTGGTGTAAGAAGCATAGTTTTGAGGCTATCTCGACTTTTAACATACCTTCCTCACTAAGCTTAATCATTTCTAGCTTTTGATTTAAAGTAGAAGAGCACGACTTTTTCTTTCGCTTGAGTGTTTAATAACCCACCATAGGGTTATTAATAGGCCTAACTTCACTGTTGTTGTGTCTCAAGAAACAGGAAGGCCTGAGGAGAGGGAGAGAGATAGGAATGGCTGGTCAGTGGAGCAGTCAGAACACACATATCTGTCGATTAAGTTTGCTGCCTTGTGTG